>PVKA01027612.1:0-30323 GCA_004027165.1 Ctenomys sociabilis
GTGGGTTTTCTGGGCTCACAAAAGGATAGTGGATGATCTTATTCACTGAGTAGGCTGTACTGAGCTGGCCAGCTTGTGCTGGGTCCGGGTCTACAGGCCGTAACCCAAGAAGGCTGGGAAAGGTCCCTCTGGTGCAGTGGGCCTGGAGCCCTCACTCATAGGCCAGGCTGTGCTGGGTTTCGGTCCGTAGCGTGGGACCATGGATTGCTGAGAAATGTCCCTCCGGTGTGGCAGGCTAGGAGTTCTCACTCCAGGCTGACCTGCACTCGGTCTGGGGCTGTGGGGTGGGACCAGTAATCACCTGGAAGTGTTTCTCTGGCACAGTGTGCCTGGAGCTGTCACTGGGCCACGTGAGGTGACGGGCAGCTTAATCCCTGGGAAATGTATCTCAGGCACGACGGGCCTGAGGTTCTACACTCACTGACCTTTGATGCCCAGAGAATCGGGGAAATTCCCACTCAATCAGTGGGCTTTAGGTCAGGGGATCCAGGGAGGTGTTGGTGAGTGGGTCCTGAGGTTTCAGGTCAGTCACTAGCTTGGAGAGGTTGGGGACAGGGATCCGCATAGCGCACGTGGGAAGAAGCCAAAGGCTCTCCCTCAGACTCACCACACTCTCACTGATCTGGGAAGCCTGGTGAGTCCTGTAAATTCGCTCTCACTGGGCAAGCTTGGCACGGGAACCAGGAGGCCGCTGGAGTCAGCCACTGTCTCAGGCTGGTCTCTGGCTGGGCGGGCGCGGGCGAGATGGAGCAGGATGGCGGAGTCATCCACGCTGTCTCTGGCTGGTCTCAGGGGCTCTGATTGATTGATTGATATAAACTTAACGACACATTTATCTGGTTGGTCAGTTATCACTTTTTTTTAACCTAAAGGCAGTGTTATGATTGTGTAAACATGTCCTGTAAAGCAATGTTTAATTTTAAAATGGGATTTTCAGGAAAAATTGAATCTTGGAGATCTTACTCAGCCCATTAATTGATAGCTGTCATGGCTCACAAAAGCCTCTTGAAATCATAAATGAGTCCTGGTGGGTACCTGGATCATGGAAGAATGATACTGGATTGATTTGTGTGATGGTGAAGGTGTATGTATATGATATCTAAGTTGTTTTCTTATATTACAAGGTGTGAACAATGGGAAACCCAACATGGGTTTGGGTGTCACCCATCAGTAGATTTATAACTAGAATACAATGCAAAGGAACACAAAGAAGACAAACTCACTGGTGGCTGCTTTCTGTCTGCGTTGTTGTGGACTCTGCTGCGACCCTGTGCCATAACCACTTGCCTCACAGCTGACTGACTATAGACTGGAAAACATTGTGAGCTTAAATAACCCTTCCCTCTGTCAACTTTGAGCTTCAGACATTTGTGACAGCTAGGAAAAACGTAGTTAAGAAAACAGCTAAATGTTATGTTGGGAGTTGAAGCCTGGTCAGCAGAAGTGAGGCACAAGGACATTGTCAGAAGGGTGTCTATTTCTCCCTCATCCGTTGAGATTTCTCTGCAGCCAATCACCCTAGGACGAGCCCCGTTCCTCTGCCATGCTCCTGTGCCATGCTATCCTGAGTAGGAGACCTGGACTGTGGACTGACACATATATGAATTGTGATCCAAAATTAACTTTTTCTCCCTTAAATTTTGGGTGTTGGGAATTGTGTCTCAGTGAAGAGGAGAATGCCTAAGACAGATATCAAGTCACCAGATGCCTTTAACTACTTGCTTTATTCATACCTTATTCATGTTTTAAAATGTTTCTGCCATCTTACTATTTGTACAAATATTTATTTACTGTTCATTGTTTTGCAGATGTCACACATAAACATGGTCAAAAATAGAAATTAAAGAGAAAGATACAAATATTAGCTTCACAGTTTTTAAGATGTAGTTGTTATTGAGTGCAGATTCCTCATATAAACACATATAGAATAAATACTTTTTTCACAGTAAGTTCATTCTGAGTTTTAGAAGGGGAAATTCTAAGAACTCTCATTTGTCTGTAACAAAAGACTTGCCAGGAAATGCTTGTTTTTAGAATGGCTTAGTATTGCACTGAACCATGAGGTTTGAACTTGCTCCTTGACTTTATTCATCCCAAAGGTCATGAAATAAAGAGAATCTTACAATATGTATATTTTTCCCAGCAGGATGGAATTTCTCCATGCCATGTCACTTTACAACATGTTAAAGTCCATATTTAAAGTTTCCAAATGCAACTCAAAGTGCATCTGAGTTGGGTAACTAAGCATCATGGTTTGATTGAGGTTGAGGTTGCTTCCAGGTTATGGCAGCTCCTGGGTAAATTATTCACTCTAAATAAGGAATGGTGAATCTCTTGGAGTTTTTAGTGTTAACCAACATCAGGCTGAGGAACATGTGCCATGCTTTCTCCATCATTTTTCTAAATTATAGAGCCCAGCTTCATCTGTTTCCCAATAGCTGATGTTTCTGTTTGAGAAGCAGAAGAATATTTCCAAATTTTACATTTTGAGAAAAATACATAAACACTTTCATTCCTTTATAAAGAAAATATAATTCACACTTTTCTTCAATTTGCAACCTGAATGATCAAAAATGGATTTTTCCCATGAAGTCATAACTTGAAGGAATTAGCCCCCACTTTGCAATTAAATTGCGTTTTTAATCATTAATTTATGCTTGTGGCATATAAAAATTACATTCAGTGTTTTGGAGAGCTAGTATCTATACAGATCCTACCTTGATCTTTTTTACTCCTGCTGTCCCAGTTCTCTTCTTGCCATCTTTTCCCACATAAGCCATTCTATTTTGAGCAGTTTACTACCTCTGATCATCTTGCTAACTGCCAAATTGCAACATATCCTCTACTGTCTGCTGTAAGTTGTAATCTCTTTTCAAAACAAATCTTTACTTTGTCCATCTTTTTACTGTTCACTGTGAGCAAACTACGATGTTTGATGAAGCAAAGTTTAAGAGAGCGTACCCAGAGTAGGGCCCAGAGAAAGCTAGTAACTGAATTTCAGAGGTGAGATTGAACTCAGAGGATTGAACTCAAGCCCTTGTGCCTACCAGGGAAATGCTTATTCTACTGAACCACCTCCTTGGCCCCTCACAGAAATTTTATTGTTAATTTTATTTTTTTATATGTGCATAGTACATAATAATTACTTTTGTCATGGTAAGTTGATATATATATATATATATATATATATATATATATATATATATATATGCACCTAACACATCTCAAATAGCTCTGCCTAAAGAGAGTACCCTAGTTACTCTATTTGTGTTTCAGAAAGTAGAAATTAATTATCCTACTCTTATGTTATTTTCATAGAGGAACAATTAATTATAGATATTAGGATCAATATTTACAACAGTTAGGAGCTGGGGAAATAGTTCAGTAGAATAAATTCTTGACTGGCAAGTGCAAGAACCTCAGTTCAACCCCCAGTCCTGCTAATAAATAAATAAATAAATAAATAAATATATATATATATATATATATATATGTATGTATTACTGTTAGATTAAAATATGTAAGTAAAAATAAAGTAGTGAAGACAAGTGGAACTCCATACTGTTGAATTACAGTGAGTGATATCAGTGAAACACATTATTTACAATATAGATAATTAGACTAAAAATTATAAATGTCACACACATAGGCTAGTATATAGTAATATATATTCTATCTTTGATCCAGCTTATGCTACTTTAGCAAATGATCAAGTTAGATATCACCAGAAATCAGAAACACTGATTTCTTTTCCCATCTTGGTTTGAAGTGAAGAGAATACAGTTTCACCCCTTTAGTATTCTCAAGCCAGATCTGTACCTTCAGACAACCTATGTAAAAGCATTTACAAAGAACCTCATATTTAAGGTCTGGATTAGTCAGCTTTTTGTTTGTTAGGAGAAACTACCTAATGTATGTAACTTGAAGAACAAAGTTTTATTTGAGTTCATAATTCCAGAGGTTTCAGTCCAAGATCTGCTGGCTTCATTGTCCAAATATAATTAAAAGATTGAGGGGCCAAAAATGCTCTTCCTGGAAGCTCAGAAAGAGATCACAGGACAAGATTCAGCCACTGAGCATGCAAAACATCCACATCCTGTCTCAGCAACCTGCTTTCTGCAGCCAGCCCTTACCTCTAACTGTTCATGATGCTCTGTGCATCATTGACTTAGTGTACTGAAAGAAGTCAGTGTTTTTATAATCTTTTCATTATCCAAAACCCTCACCTTTTAAACTCATAAATTTTGGGGGGGAGGAATATTTTTTATCCAAATCATGCAGAAGTCTGGTCAGCTTGCAAAACACTTGACTAGTACTATTTGTCTTGGTTACATGTCTTTCATTGCTAGGACAAAATGCCTGATGGCTAAAGTTTAGGAAAGGTTTGTTTAGCTAACAGTTTGCAGAGGTATCACCATGGCTGAGGACAAATGTTCTGAGTGGCAGGAGATACAAACACAAGAAGAGAAAAAAGAGAGTGATGTATCTCTTTTCTTCCCTTATATTGCAATTCCTGGGGCAGGAGAGTGCACCCAACATATCCTTACCCTCCTTTTCAATGTCCAAAGGATGTTAACAAGGTGAGCTCCTTGGGCCCTGCTGAGGCACTTGGTTAAAATTAGGAACTTCTTCAAGGGCACAATTAATCAAACATCAATGTATCTGGATGGTACAGCTGTCCTGGTGCATATTCTTTACACCCCAGCATAAAGAACTGCTGAGTTACTGGTTAAGCTTCTAAACTTCTCTAGTTTATGCAGTGTATCAACCATTACACTGCTTGAAAACTCTCAAGATATTAAAAGACAAGGGAAAACTAAGAAACTGGTAGAGTGAAAAAGACTTAAGGATACATGACTTAAAAATGTGATGTTTCCCCCTAAGGCCATAAAAATGACTAGCAGAAAATTTATGAAAAATATCTACAGTTTATTTATCATACAAAGATTATATTCTGGGTCACCCTTCTATTGTGACATGTATTTTGGTGAGTATGTGCAAAATATCTGTAGGATACTAGCAAGTCCTTTGAAAGCTAAAAGTGGACTCAAAAGATATTAAATAAATGCAAGGCATTTATTTAGGTGAGCTGATTTTTTTGAGGAAGTCATTTGTCATCAGTGAGCTCAGCCTCACAACTTGGCTTGTCTAGGACCTTGTGATTCCATTAAGGAAGGGAGAAAGCAACAAGCATTTTGGCTTGTGTGGATGGCTATTGAAACCAATCAAACACATGAGAAAGCCTTAACTTAAGGCAGATTTCCTCATAGGACTCTTGCTAAATTGTGTAATGCAACAAGAATCCTGGGGACTGAGCCAGGAAGGAAGACTGAAGCTTCTAGCTTACTAATGGGGTTTAAGAGGAGGTCTGGAATGCAAAATATGAGTGTCATCCACGTATACATGAGATTTTGAAATGCTGGAGTTATTGGCTAAAGAGCTAGTTTTAAAATTTCCAGAAAGGCAGAACATTTTAAAATCAGCAAAATGATGAGAGAAGAATTAATAAAACATTCTGAGGGCTATTACTTGAGGACTATACATAAAGAAGGAATAATTGAATCTGGTCAGAACTGCAAACCCACTCTAACCACCAAATTATCTCCAACCAAAGTGAAAAACTCTATGTGTTGGATGGAATTTGTCACCTACATTTTCTGTGTGTATGTGACACACTCGTCTGAAATATAATGAAAGCTATTAGACATAAGATATGGTCATGGTATCTGTATGATTGAAAATGAAGAAAATAACAATGAGTATATCCTAATAAACTATTTATTATGTTTATCAAAGACAACCTAAAATAACAATAATAATGTGAAATATAGGAAAAGTGAACAAAAAAATGGAGGTTTCAATACAAATGAATTTAAAATAAATATTATATACATAAAATTATATATTATCTGTCTCTCTGTCTGATCTCCCCATCTGCCCATCTGTCCATCTGTCCATTTGTCTGTCTGTCTCTCTATCTATTTGGTACAGGGTCTCACTACAAAATTCAGATTTGTAGTGATCTTCCTGTCTCAGCCTCCCTAGTTCTGGAATTACAGGTGTGTGCCACCATGCCTGGGGCCAACACAACATGTGGTAGCAGATATCGAATTTGTCCTTGCACTTGCCAGGCAGGTACTTAGACCTTCAAGCTATCTCCCAGCAATAATATCCAAAATTAGAAATTTATTGGAAAGCTTTAATGGTAGACTGGCTACATCTAAAATCAAAAGTAATGAATTTAAAGACAGTTTAAGAAATATCAAATGGAGGCATATAAATCACATAAGAAAAATCCACAAATAGCAGAATCTAATGACAGTGCCAATGTCATAAACCCATAGTGTGGTTCACAGATCCTCAACAGGCAAGAGGAAATACAGAGATGGTGGCATGGTTTCTATCTCAGTGTATCCTCAAATCCTCATGAAGTCATAGCTGAAGCATTTTAGAAATGGATGGATCTATAATGTGTGATCAATGCATGGTGCAATGCTAGGATCAAGGGTGTTGGATTAATGGTGGGTGACTACCAAATCAGTACTCATTGATTTGAGACCGCATTTACTCCTGTAGCTTAGATGGAATTTAAGGAGCAGAAAAAGACATGAACCTCAATGCTTTTTCTGTCTTCTGTCTACCATTAACTGTTTTCCTCTGAGAAGCCAACCTCCCTGGAAGACAACTGATTACAGACTGAAACCTCTATGAACTGTGAATGTGAGCCAAGTAAATCTTTCCTCCTTTAACTTTTAGATGCTGGGTATTTTGTCTCAGTAATGAGAAAAGAATAATTAAGACAGATGGAAACCATACCTGAATACATAATACTTAAAATTTTCCAACCTTATAAAAGTCACCAGCCCACACACTCAAGACATTTACTGCATATGTATAAGGCCTACACCACTGTTTTTTTTTTACCCTAGTGCTTCACTAATGTTGAATTGTACATACTCACAGAATTGAACTAGCACTTAGCAACACACAGTGTGAAAGGATGTGGGACTTAATCCTAGATGGTTACCACTGAGCACTGCACTGAGATGCACTGAGAAATGGACACAGAAGGATAGGTCTTCAGTCTCAATGATCTTAAAAGGATCCCAGAAATAAACTGTGAAATCAAATTTAAAGTTAAATTGAAAATAAAGTAGTTGAACAGGTGCCAGGGGTTTGATCCCAGGGACCTGAAGTGTCAACCTCTCTCCCAGGGTGCACTGAGAAGGCAACTGAGACTGGGCATGGTAGCGCATGCCTGTAATCCCAGCTCTTAGGAGACTGTAAGCAGGCGGATCACTATGAGTCAGATCTAATAGTGAGACCCTGACCACACATTAGACTATTCCATAAAATATAATGCATAAATTAATAAATGTAAATAAGTAACAAACAGACACATAGGAGATATGTCATTTTATCAAGTTTATCTATAGTTAGTACAAGGGGACTGTGTGGGATAATAGGTTCTATGTAGATTTTTAAGAACTACTGAAATTTGTTGAGTTAGAGCTTCAGCCTGATATGGAAAGAGCTACTCCAAGTAGAATGGATGAATTCTGTTATGTTTCTTTGACACAGTAATTAATTTTGTTCTGCCTATTCAGTGATTATAGAAGGCCCAAAGAAAATTACAAATATGGTATAGCTTCCAATATGAACTGGTTTGCAGTTTATTTGAGAATGTGAAAACTATGGATTATTTCCTAGATAAATGCAATGAGCACATGATAATTTCAGTTCAGGGAAACGGCAGCTGTAATTTCACTATGAAGCTTCTGAGGTTCAGTGATACCTTTTCTTGCTGAATATCATATCACCATTTGAAAGAGCTCTAGCATTCAAAGTCAAGCCATGCGTCTCCAGGGGGCACACTGATCATCATGAGAAAAGGCAAAAGAGAAGGCCTCAGGAGAAAGGCTCAGATAAAGACCACTAATTTTCAAAGAGAGAGAAGATCTACACCAGAATGCTGCATTCAGATAATCTGACTCATACATAACCACCCAGAGTCATCTCTCTTACTCTTATATTAGATATGCTTCTTTTTGTTAGCAAAAAACAATCTACAAAAGCATGGACACTTGCTGCCTCCTCTGACTAGGGGCATTGAGGCTTGCCCTTTGCAGATCAAATGAAAAACATTAGATTGATTCATTTGCATATTTTTATTTCTTATGCACATGTTAATGGACTCTGATTTCTCCCTAAGGGAGCAGATTAAAATTTCTTTTTTAATTGGAGAGTAAAACTTACATTTCAAATAAGTAGGAGGAAAAAATTAGCCATATCAACAGCTAGGGCTTGTCAGTCTTTAATAAGCTTGAGTTATGATTAAGTTATAATTATAACAAAATTTGTGTGAAGCTGTAGGGAACAAATGTGAGGTATGCTTATTGAATTAGACAGTATAAATGATAAGTACTGATAGTAAAAACATTCATTTTATGTTAAGTAAAATATGTTAATCATCCTGTTATTTATTATTCAAAATATTGAAATGCAATTCTTCAACTTAGAGTGTAAAATGCCAAAAAAAGTTTACATGAATAATTTTATTTTTCTGTCATTGGTGTCAAAACCACTGGAAGCAGAAGTCTCTTAAAATTGCAAATTTGAGGTGAAATCTCGCTACAGCATGTAGGATTATGCTGCATTTCTTATGTTCAGTTTCAATGTCTTCATCTTTAACCACCAAGTGAGGGAACTGTTTCCTGACTTAATCATGTCCTGTGTGGATTACAATTAATGTATGGACTGCAGCAGATTCATAAGAAGGAATGATAAAGAGTAAATAGTCACACAATTTGCCATCCAATATGACCTTAAAATGACATTGGATATTGATACATCATGTCACCAACTGGTCTTGGTGAGAATGTGGTATGGTAGGCCTTGTGACAAGAGTATAGGTCATAGGTAACTCAATGTCACTTATAACAGAAGTCCACTAAAAGATGATGGAGAAGGAAAAAATAGTAGAACCCATTTGAAATAAAGAAAATCATTTTCCAAGGAGAATATTCTTGAAAGCCTTTTGAAGGAGGTGTCATTTTAAAACTTGATAAGGTTTTATGAGTCTTTAAGAAGCTGAAGGAAGTTATCAATGCTGAGGAGACTGTTTCATTGTGAAAGTATTTTAGGCATGGATTCTCCTCAGGAAAGATTCTTTTCTAATTTTCACCTGGCAAAAGTCAATTTCCTTGTGGCTTAACAGGCATTTTTGATAGGAGTGTTTCCCAGACCAACATTTTTGATTTATATGTCTTATAGATGTCTGGTTGCAACATTTTCCTGTGAAGGATAACATCACTTTGAAGTGAAGTAAATAAAGGTCCTTCAGTCAATTTTCCCTCCTTGAATCAGAGAGTCTTATTCTACTAGAATTCGAAATGTACACGTGTGCACACCAGCCTGCCTGTGTACATCGTAGACTATTCTTGCCATTGGCAACTTACTAGTGAGTAAAGACATTGCCCTAAAACCCCCTAAAATTCCTTTTTTAGAAAGGAAGAAAATAAACATGTAAGTAGAGAAGCATGAAACATATTGACACTTTTTTAAAAAGTGCATCAGTAGAGTAGAGCAGGATTATAATTATAGGGCTTGGGAGCACCTCTTGGAATGATGGGCAAACTGAAGTAAGCAGCTGTGCTAAAATGCAGAAGTCAGTCTTTGCATTATCACAATGATTGAAAGACTCTGAAACTGGGTTGAATGTGGGGTGAAGGAGTCAGAGAGAAGGTGAGCATAAAGGAAGTATAAAAAAGGACAGGGTACGCCATTTATTAGTTACTGTCACTATAAGCAATAATAACATTGGACCTGTCATGATACAGGCTATGTGGCTTATTTCTAACACAACTAAGTAATCTGTATTCATTTCAAGAATCCTAAATGTAGTATCTACTTCATTCCATTTCTTGGAGAAAATAGTGTTCTTTACAACAGCGAACTTATCTAGGGAATCTAAATTGTAAGCATCTACACTGTTGAATGGCTCTAAATTCTGAGTGCAGAAATTTGTTCATTCATGCTGATGTTGCATCCTGAAGGGTTTCTCAGGAGCTTCCTGCAGTGAGAAACTGGACGATGTGCACTGAACAGAGAGCTTTGACCTCTGTTTTCAAAAAGGTCAGCCTCAAGCTTTCAGTTCTTATACCTACATCCCCAAATCATCACACAGAGCCAATGAATATCATTCTATTAGTGCAATAGGATGGTTAGAAGAAGTGAAATAAAATTATTTTATAACAAGTACCATGTTAGTGATTCACTATGCTTTGTTCTGACAAAATTAAAATTTTATTTATTTTTTTGTTGCCATCACCTTTCATTTCCCTGGCCCTATCATAATGAGTGAACAGGAAAAATCCAGAACTTTTGTCTTCTTACTCAAGAAGGATTTATATGAACTCCTAATTTTTTTCCTGTGTAAGACACAGGTATGAAACAGGTGAAAGTAAGTTTTCACTGGCAATTACAAGACAGTGAACCCTGGTGTGAGGAAGATGCCGGGAGGAGGCTAAGGAGCACGCATCTATGCAGAATGGATTGTTAAGGGAATCCTATGTGCAGCACTCTGGTTGGCCTGACAGCTCCTTGTCATTGGTTTGCTCCTTAGTTCTGCTGATTATTAATTAGGTGGATACTGAATTCAATGACATAGTTTAATTGTTCACTCTTTCTTTCTCTCTCTCTCTCTCTCTCTCTCTCTCTCTCTCTCTTTCTTTCTTTCTTTCTTTCTTTCTCTTTCTTCTTTCCTTCTTACAGGATCTCACTATGCAGTTCAGCCTCATAGTGATCCTCTATTTCAGCTTCCCCAGTGCTGGGATTCCAGACATGCACCAGGATGCCTGGTATGGGGGTCTACACAATGTGTCCAGGAGTCCAGGGCCAGCATTGCGTGCAGTACCAGGGATAGAACTTGGGTCTTTGTGCTTGCAGGCAGATGCTTAGACTGTTGAGCCTTTTTCCTGCCCTTTTCTTTAATTTATTTGCACAGACATGAAAAATTAATATGCCATTGACATGTTGTCAGACGGGTAGAGATTGAAGATATGTTCAAGAGCATTTCCTCTGACAATGATAGCATAGATGGACACATTTTAATAGCCTGTCATATGCCACAATTGAAGATATAATGATGGGAAGAGATATAATTCTCAATTTCGTTTGCTTAGTAGAGAATCAGAGTTTGCAATTCAGAGACACTGGAACTTAAGCTGTCCCAGTATCGGAGATTTCTTGAGAGAAACACAAGGGTAAGTAAAGAGTCAATGTAATATTTCTTGAAAATTTTTATTTTTTATTCCAGGCTCCAGAACTAAGCAGTAAACAGAAGACATTATCATGGACCTGGGAGTGTTCATTTGCTGTGGAAAAGCCCCATGAGCATAAACATTAAGAAGGGATTGACCATAACTTTGGTCTGGATCTAGGGTTTCCAGAAGTTCCAATAGCAGCAGTGCTTCATGTCTAAAATTCAGATAGTGATGTCTGTCTTGGTAAAATACAACTAAGAGACAAAACCCATTTCATATCGCATTCCTGAATTGGAGAACTGCAGTTCTGCAGCTCCTGGCCAAGCCTCTTCGGTCTGCTGCTAAGATTCCTCCTCCACAGTTGTTCCAGGAGAGGTAGCACACATTGTAAAAGCCAAAATCACAGTGCCAAAAAAAAAAAAAAATAAGCCTTGAAGACCATTGGTTCATGATTTGTACAGAAAAAAGCTCAGTGCTATCAGAGTCTGTGTGTGTGTGTGTGTGTGTGTGTGTGTGTGTGTGTGTGCTAGAGAACGTATATAAGAGGAAACTATGGTGCATGCTTGTACTCGCAATACTTTCAGAGACTGAGGCAGGAGGATCTCAAGCTTGAACTTAGCCTGTGTAACCCAAAAGCCAAACTTAAAAAAAAATCAAGTGTAGTTTTAAGGATAACAAGATTGAACCAAATAAAAACAACAATAATAATAATAATATAACAGCAACAGCAAGATGAAGTAAAAAATTTCCTCGTTCTTAAAGCTGAACCTAGTGCAATGGAAGCAAGCACATTGTACTGAAAAGCATAGCTCCATGGTAGGAGTTTTTCTTTTTTCTTTTAATTTTTTAATTTTTGTTTTATTGAAGTACAAATATCAATGAGACATTTTTAAGATACCTTGACAAGATGGATTTGATAAATTAATACATTGCAAACTGTTTTCATAATGTTTTGGTATCATATAAGGTGCATACATGATATTATACTTACATGATATTATACTGTATACTTACAGACATCATTATACCGCATGTCTCTTATCATGGTAGGAGTTTTTGTAGGTTTATCCAGTTAGTAGCATCTCAGTTAATCCTCCATCACTTTTCTTGTATGTGATGTGTTCTTACACATTTTTTATGGATTGCAACACTTAGCATTAGCACTATTAAGCTTCTCATACTTACCTATTCATGAATTACAAATAATTATTTCAACACACATTGCTTGTATGTTTCTGTGCACATTTTTGCCCATTATGAATGTGGAAACAGAAAAACCATTCCTTATATTGAAATGTGAATAATGAAGAATAATTAAAACAAGCTTGAAAAAATGATTGGAAGAGTAAAACTGATACTATCATTTGTTTACATAGCAATATTAATTAATCTAATGAGATACTGATACAGAGAATAAAACACAGAATTTGGAAAAAAAAATATATATGTAGTTCATTGATCTGTGACAAATTTAGAATGGCAATGAATAGCATATTATGTTCAATGGCACTGAGATGAATTGGATTTTCTTGTGAAATTCAAGAGGTGATCCAAATTGTTATGTATTACAATATACTGATATAACATTTTAAAATTAAAAGAAATAAATTTGTTTGAAAGTGGAAAAGAAATACACAACAAAATATCTTCATTGTCATAAATCAGGCAAAGATTTTCCATTCTAACAAGATAAAGATGTACTAACCAATGAAAGAGGAAAAATACTAAATTCAACTTTATCCAAATGAAAATCTGGCTTGCAACTGTGACACCTGCCTATAATTGGAGGACTTTGACAACCTGAGGCTCTACAGAGCTTCCTAACTTAATAATATCCTGCTTAAAAAGAAGAAAAAGAAAGGAGCAAAGAAGAGAAAAAAAAAGAAAAAGTCTTAAGACCTGCATATCAGTAGTGTAGTAGTAGCAAAGATTCATAAATGTCAGTGAGGTACACATAAAATACTTTGAAAAATTAGATAAAAATTGAAATATAGTCAAGAGCAATAGAACAATTTTATTATCTGTTACTTTTGTAAAGGAAATTGTTTGTGAATTATTATATGTATATTTGTAATTTTTCCCTTTAACCCTGTAATGCATTCCTTCAGTTGCATGAAACCTGCTTCATACTCTATAGCTGCTTATTGCTCCATCAACTGTGCTAATTAGAGAGTTAATACACTCCTGCTGAATTAATGTTCTTTAATTTAGATAAATATTCAAAAAGAGAAAGAAAATATAATTTTCCAGAGTTTTTTAGTTTTTTATTTATTTTAATGAGAAAAAAAGGTAAAAGAGCAATGAAACAGTTTCAAAAACAGATTGAATAATTAATACAATGCATATTGTTGTCTGCATTGTAGCTATTCAGAGGACAAGATATAGACAAAACTTGTCTCAATACTATTAATAGTAGAAACCCTAATTCTAAATGAACTACGAGAGTAGCTGTATAATTATCCTAACAATCTTGCATATACATATTTCTTTTTCTCATAACAACATGGTCCCTTATATACCCTTTCTTATTTGGTCTTGTCAGAGATAGGTGTTCCATTGCAGATAGAAAAGCTGTATTTGGAAAGTCTTTAAAGACCCTTTTCATACTCAGTGCAAGTCCAAATATTCTAGGTACTTGAATTCAGCAAAATAACCCAATTCAGTACAATAGTCCATAATAGTAGTGAGTTACCAGCAGAACTTACAATTGTCCAAAGTTATTGGCTTGAACCTTTTACAGCTCAACATGCTAATATAGTTTTAATTTTTATTCTTATGGTTAAAAGTTTTGCTGTATTTGGAGAAGTCTTTAAAGGACCTTTTCACACTTGATGGCAGAACAAAGATTTTAGGTGCTTGAGTTCAGCAAATTAACCCAATATAGACAAATAGTAGCTGTACATCTATCCTATCTCATATATATTTTTTCCACCACAAAACAGTCCTTTATTTATATACCCTTTTTTTGTTTTGTTTTGTCAGAGATGGGTGTTCCATTGTTAAGACAAATTTAAAGCAATACTATATAACTAAAAATATAACTTTTTCTATCTTATAAGTTCAGTCAAATCCCCTCAGGATTTACCTGGAACCATGTACAGCATGTTGTATATCTTCTGTCAGTGTCAGGAATCTGGATGAGTCATGGCCATTGCTTGACCAATTTGCTGTCTGTGACAACCTGAGAGAATTATTTCTCTCTAGATAACTTTGCATAGGAACACTATGCATCATTAATCACTTTCCTCTGTGGACCCATAAACACTTTGAGCAGAAAATTTGGGACACCAGTTAGTTCCAGGATGTCATAGAGGAGGTTCTCTTATGTCCTGAGTCCTCACTGACCTTGAAGGGCCAGGGCCAAAATATTGGCTATCATTTTAGCTCATCTATCTGTCTAGCTCTTATTATGCAAATTTTAGTTGTTAAACATGTTGTTCTAAAATTTAAATCTCTATAGGATGTTAAAAAACAATTACATACTTTTTACCAGATATGGAGAAATCAAACCATATTCAACATTGTAGCAGTACAGTCCTACTATATTTTGTTTTTCTTGTCCCTCACTTACTTTTCTTATCTTTTTTACATACATTTACTTTAAAGAGAGTATAGCAGTAATTAATATAACATTAGAAAGAGTACACATGGAGAAGAACAAAATGACAAGTATTCTAAGCATGGTTTTGGTATTATACATTGCTGCCCACAATGTAATGGGTTAATTCAGAGATATTAACATATAGAGTTAGTCAGGGTGAGAATTCTACCCATTAACTGCTATTATCAAAACCTGATGGCAGTTCTTAGGACTGCTGTATCAAAAATTTTATTTATAGCCAGGCGTGGTGGCTCAGGCCTGTAATCCCAGCACTCAGGAGGCTGAGGCAGGAGGATTGTTGTGAGTTTGAGACCAGCCTGAGCTACAAAGTGCGCTTAAGGCCAGCCTGAACTGCATAGTGAGACCCTGTCTCAAAAAGACAAAAAAAAAATATTTATATCAGTGTATGGTTTTGCCCCTAACATATTTCCTAAATTCTTTCCTTTCTTTATGTTGTTTAATCCTTGAATCATCTCTTTTCATTTAACTGTGTTACACCTTTCAGTTTCTATTTCTTTTTGCTCTGACACTAGGGAGACTGTACGATATTGACACATGTGGGTCTGATTTATTTCATTTGTGAGTATATATTCAAATTGCATTCATTTATATATATGAAGGCTTTGAGTTTATTATTTTTCATAGCTGAGTAAAACTCCATTGTATAAAAACATCATATCTTTTTCATGCATTCTTCATGTGATGGGCATTTTGGTTGCTGCCAAGATTTGGCTATAGCAATTTGCACTGCTATAAACATAGGTGCACATAAGTCACAATGACATGACATTTTCAGATCTTTTGGGAATATTCCAGAATGGGAATAGCTGGATTGAATGGGATTTCAGTCCTAGTTTTTTAGGAGACTCTACAGTGATATCCATAATGGTTTCAGCAGTTTACATTTCCACCAGCAGCGTAGAAGGGTTTCTTTTTCCCTGCAGCCTCTCCAACATTTGTTGTTGGTTGATTTGTTTATCATATCCATTCTTACTGGGGTAAGATGGAATATCAGTGTTGTTTTAATTTGCATTTGATGAATGGCTAGTGATGTGCAGCATTTTTTTCTTTTTATTTCTTTTTTTTAGTTTTATTGAGAAATTTCAATGCAACAGTTTAAAAACAAGTTATAATAATTAACGCTTTGCATATAGTTGTCTTCAAAGCAGCTATTCAGAGTACAAAATAGACACGTGATATGTTGTCTAAACAATTTTAGAATAAATCTTTATTCTCATTAATCTAAGAAAATAGCTGTATAATGGATCTTCATTTATATATCCCCTTTCAGGTGTATGAATTCAGCAAAATAATTCATTGTAGGTACTGAATAAGGATCAACAATCTGATGTATTAACAGTGAATTCTAAGGGGATTTGGCTGACCTTGGCAAACTAAATTTATGTTTTTGTTATATAAGTCTTGCTTTTTCTTGGTCTTAGTCATCCTGCAGAAAAAGTATAAACACGAGGTATAAAAAGCAAAGCCATATTAATATGCTGAGCTGTAGAAGGCACCAGTCAGCAACTTCTGACATTGCCAGTTCTTCACATAGCCCACTTCTATAAGAATTATTGGACTAAAATTTTTATATATTTATTTGCTTGTTGCATTTCTTACTTTGAGAAGTATATGTTCATCTTGTATTCCTATTTGTGAACTGGGTCTTTAAATTTTGGGGCCCTAATTTTTTTGGTTCCTTAAATATTCTAGTTAAAATACCTTTGTCTCAGTGCTTATTAGTTAAGGTTTTATCCAAATATGGGGTTTTCTTTTCACTTTTTTGGTAATTTCTTTTGATGTGCAAAAACTTTGCAATAAGAGGCTATCCTGGTTGTTAATCTTTCAAGTAGTTCCCATGCAGTTTGATTTTTGTTCATGAACTCTTTACTTACCCCTGTGTCTTCAAGATTCCCACCTACTTTCTCTTCCATGAGATTCAGTGGTTTTTTTTTTTTAATGTTTAGACCTTTAATGCATTTTGTCTTTTTTTTTTAGTGCATGGTGATACACCTGGGTCAAGTTTCACTTTTGGGCATCTAGCGAGCCAGTTTTTCCAGCACCAATTGTTAAACAGGCTATTTTTCTTCCAGTATACATGTTTGGCCTCTTTCTTAAAGATAAGGTGGCTGAATGGGTTTGCAGCTGCATCTGCATATTCTCATTTATTTCATTGATACTCATGTCTATTTTCTTCCAATATCCTGCTGATTTTATCATTGTAGATTTGTAGTAATAATTGCAAGTCAGGAATTGTAATCCCTCCTGCCTTGCCTTTGTTGCTCAGGATGGCATTTGCTATTTTAGGTTTTCTCTGCTTCCAAATAAATTTTAGGAATGATTTCTCTAGTTCTGTGAGGCATGTTGCTGGTATTTTGATAGGAACTGCATTAAATCTGCATAACAATATTGGGAGGATGGCCACATTCACAGTGTTAGATCTTCCTATCCAGGAACAGGGAATCTTTCCATTTTCTGAAATCCTCTATAGTCTCTTTTTTCAGAGTGCTATAATTTTCATTGAATAGATCTTTTACTTTTCTAGATTAATTCTTAAATATTTTATTTCCACAGCACTGTTGTAAAAGGTACCATTTCTCTAATTTCTCTTTGGGTGTGATTGTTATCTGTGTAGAGAAACACTATTGACTTTCAGATATTATCTTTTTATTGATTGTGTATTCTGTTAAGCTACTGAATTTGTGTATTAGTTCTAGTAGGTTTTTGGTATACATTTTTTGGTCTTGATAGTACAGTAGTATGTCATCTGCAAATAATGATAGTTTAACTCCTACGCCTATTCTTATTCCTTTTATTTCTCCCTCTTTTCTAATGGCTCTTAGCTAATTATTCCAGAACTATATAAATAAGAGTGGTGATAGCAGACATCCTTGCCTTGTACATGATCTGAGAGTAAAGATTTCAGTTTTTCTCCATTCAGAATTATGTTAGCAGTTGGATTGTCATAGATGGCCTTTATCAGATGGAGGTTGAGGCCATCTATCTCAATTTTCTATAGGATTTTGAGTATGAATGAGTGTTGGACATTGTCAAAAACCTTTTCTCCATGGATGGAGATGACTATGTGGTTTTTTGATTTGGCTCTATTAATATAGTGCATTACATTTATAGATTTGTGTATATTGAAACATCATTGTATCCATGGGATGAACTCTACTTGGTCATGGTATATAATCTGCTTGGTGATTTGTTGTATTCTATTTGCTAGGATTTTATTGAGGATTTTTACATTCATGTTCATGAGGGACATTAGCCTGTAGCTCTCTTTTTTGCTTAGCTCTTTCTCTGATTTTTTCTTAGTATAATACTTGTCTCCAGGAATACTTTTCAGAGTATTGATTCCTTTTCGATTTCATTGAAGCATCTGAGTATTATTGGGAATATATCTGCTCCAAATTTTTGGTAGAATTCACTTGTGAATTCTTCAGGACCAGAACTTTATTTGTTGGTAGGTTTTTTAAATTACATTTTGAATTTCATTGGCTGTTCATGGGTTATTGAGAGTTCTTATATCTTCTTGATTCAGTTTTGGTAATTTGTACCTTTCTATAAATCTGTCCATTTCTTCTGCATCTTCAATTTTGTGAGATTAAAGATTCTCAAAATTCCTATTTATGATCTTCTGAATTTCCATAGGGTTTGTTGTAATATCACACATTTCCATCCTTAATGCTTGAATTTCAGTTCTTTCTTTCCTCATTTTCATGAGGTTAGCTAGGGGCTCATCAATTTTATTTAATCTTGCAGAGAACCAGCTTTTTGATTCATCAATTCTTTGTTTTCTTTGTCATGATTGCTTTAATTTCTGCTCTAATCTTTATAATTCCCTCCAGTCTTTGCGACTTTATTTTGGTTTGCTCTTTTTCTAGATGTCTGTGGTGCAGCATTAGGGTATTTACTTTTTCCCCATTCTGCTTTCTTAATGTGTAAATTTGCAGTGATAAATTTCTCTCTAAGGACTAATTTCATAGCATCCCATAAATTCCAATAAATTGTGCTTGAATTTCCATTGAATTGTATATATTGTTTGATTTCATCTGTAACTCATTGTGTGTTGAGAAGTGTGTTATTCAATTTCCATGTATTTATGGTCTTAGTGGTTTCTTTTTTCATTTCTAATTTAATTACACTGTGGTCAGATAATATACATGGGATAATTTCTGTTTTCTTGCTTATTTTATACATGATGTATGCACTGGTACGTGCTGTATTTTAGAAAGTGTCTCACAAGCAATGGAAGAAAGTATGCATTCAGATGTGAGTGGTTGGAACACTCTGTATCTGACCACTGTGTCCATTTGTTCAAAGGTCAGTTCTGAAAGGTTCAGTTCTACTACTTCTTTACTAATATTTTGTCTGCTTCACCTACCTTTTTGGGATTGTTAAATTCTCCAATTAATATTGTTCTTTTGCATATTAGAATTTTCATGTCCATCAAGATTTATCCTATGTAGTTCAGTGCTCCTGTATTGGTGTGTACATGTTTATGAGTGTTACCTCTTCCTCTTGCGTTACCTCTTCCTCTTGTACTTTTTCCATAAGCTGTGAAGTGGCCTTCTTTATATCATTTGATCATTCTTGATTTAAAATTGAGACTGTCTGTGAACAGCATTGCTAGCCCCCTTTTTTGAGATGCTATGGAATGTAGTATTATTTTCCATCCTTTGACTTTCAGCCTATGGATTTCTTCATGTGTTGGATTTTGCTTCCTAATCCATTGTGTCAGTCTATTTCTTTTAACTGGTGAATTGAGTCCATTTACACTGATGCTATAATCATGATCTATTGACATTATTGGTATATTATTTACCTGCTATTGTTTACCCCTTTTTTCTTCTGTGCTTAATGTTTGCCCTATTTGGTGGATTCTCTCTGTTCTCATTTGTCACTTTTATCCCTCTCTAGAATATCATTTTTTTGTGTAGGGTTGGCTTTGTCATCATAGAGTTCAATTGCTTTATGTCATGGTAGTATTTTACTTCTCCATAAAACTTGAAAGAGTGTTTTTCAGGGTATATCAGTCTGTGCTATAATTTTATTTCTTGCAGGACTTGAAGTACATTGCTCCATGCTCTTCTTGACTTGATGGTTTGTGAAACCTGCCTATATTCCAATGAGTTTTCCTTTAAATGTGATCTCTTACTTTTCTCTTGCAACTTTTATACATTGTTCTTATGCTGAATTTCTGAGATCTTGACTACTATATGCCTCAGTGTGTTTTTATTTGGGTTAATGTTATTTGAAGTTCTGTATGCTTCCGTTACCTGAATGTCAGATTGTTTCCTCATATTTAGGAAGTTTTCTGCTATTTATTACTTCAGCCATTATTCTTTTTATATCATTACTGACTCATTATTTCTCATTGATGCCTGTTAGTGTTATGCTGTTCATCTTGGCATCATCGTGCAGATGTTGAATTACATTTTCCTGTATCCTAGTTGTTTTTAAGAGATCGTTTCTTAACTTTTCACTATCTGCAATTGTGTGTTCAAGGTCTGAACCTCTATTTTCACTTTCATTCAAAGGATTTTGCCAGCTTGTGATTAAGTTCTTAATCCCTGTATATCCCTGAGTCTGCTTCATGCATTCTATTTCTTTCCTGTGTTACTTATTCAAGGATTCCATCATTTTTCAATTCTCTTCTACTATTTTTGTGAGTGTCTTCTTTTGAAGTACTTAGAAATTCTTTCATTATAGTTATCATTTTTTGTTTTGCTTAGTTGATTTTTACTTCAGAGACCAGTTCTTATCTGATTCCCTCTATACCTTTCTGCAGTTGACTCTTTTCTTTATTTCTTTCGTGTGTGTGTGTGTGTGTGTGTGTGTGTGTGTGTGTGTGTTACCTGTGATTTAACTCAGGACCTGCGCTTGCCAGACAAACAATTATTCCACTGAGCTATCTCTCTGGCCCTCTCCTGTTTTGTTTCTTTTTGACATCAGACACTGTTATTTCAGAGACTTTACATGTGTGATTTCCAATTTCTTCTATGCTAGTGTCTCCTGCATTTGTTCTGGGTGGGCTCAGAGCCTGAGAATGCATTCTGCTCCTTCTTTTTGTCTTTTTGTGTAGCACTGTCTTCTGATGTTTGCTGTATAACTTTGGTGCAGTTACTACCTTAGCATGTACTGATATTATTAGCCAAGAGAGATTACGGAGTAAGGGGGTTACAGTTTTGTGTTTATAGAACTAATATTAGTAGCACTAGTACTTGGTAGTGATATTTAGTAGTTGACAAACTTTTATATCTAATGGATTTGCCTTTTAGACCCTAAGAACAAATATTACGACTATATAGCTATGCAGATATTTGATTGGGACTTTGTACTTATATTAGTTACCCTAATATCTGTCTGATCACTTCCCCTTTAATAGCTATAGTCTTCCAGGCAGCCTATTTCACCCAGATTACCTGTTGCCCCTTTCTCAATCAATAGAAAAAGAAAGAGGATGCTTTCATAGATCTGGGTCTAGCAAAGTGTGTCAGGTTACAGGGTCCATATCTACCAGTTTGAACTTACCCAGATGGGCTTGGCTTTTGTCTGTCTGCTGTGCTCCATTTCTTCCTTTTGAATCCTGTGGAACTTGACCCTGTATGCCCTTCTGGAAATATGTTCTATTCCTGTATTAGTTGTGTTGTTCTTTCACTTTTCCTTTCAGCATGGAGTTCTGCTGCAGGGTTCTATACCAGGCCTGTCTAATGTAGGAGGTTTCTGCAAGTGCGTAGAAAGTCACACACACATGCCAGGCCTGTGCACCCATTGTAGTAGAACTGAGTGGGAGTGGAAGTTCTCACACATGCTGGACTTGGGTACCAGTTAACGTAGAATCTGGCCTGCATGGAAGATCACACATGCATCAATATTCCAGTTTTACCAGGAATAAATATTTAGCCACTCTCTTTTAATTCTAATTTATGTGAGCCTTGGCCTATTCATCTGCTTATTTTCTGAATTATGTTATCCCAAAAGCGTAACCCACAGTTTTGTGCAGGGTTTGTCAAACACATAAACGCAGAGAGTATTGTAATGAAAAAATAATATTTTAACAATTTATGCAAAACACACCACTAAGCATCACAGACAACATGGCAACTGGAGGCAAACATCAGAGAGAGAAAAAGAGAATACTGTTTGTCAGAGAATAGGTAGATAGAGTATTAAGCATGTTTGTGTGGCTAAAGGAATGAGCTATGCAAAGCAACCATTCCACAGATACTGATGTTTGAAGAGTTAAGATGATCTTGAAAGTCCCAGACCTCAGTAGTGGTCTGGGGTACTATGGAATCTGAGCCTTTACTGCTGAGGCCAGAAATGACCATGATGATAGAGTATGATCAAAACACAGAGGCTGACACTGTACGTGAGTTTTTCTCAGCAATAGCTTATCAAAAAGTAGAGGAGGGTAAGTTATTTATTACCTCTAAGAAATGCATAACCCTGGAGAAGCAGGTTCCTAGGCTTTCAAAGCCCCAAATGTCACAGTAGCCAAATCACAAAAAAATAGAGCAGTGGTTGTCTCATGATTATGCAGAGATATTACCCCAGCAGGTGAGTCTGTGTGGGTACTTTGTGTTAAATGTAAAGACATATTTAAAAATACAAAGCAGTAAAGTAACAGTTGCATATGTATTTTAGATAAGGCTCATTTCATGTTTCTCTTTCCTTCTGGAGAATTTGTCAGGCACTTACTGAAAATGAGATTATTAAGTTCTGTGCTTAGTATACTCCTTTCCATTTGTTTTCTTTCCTGAGAGACACATGACTATATGTTTTTTGGTATTCTTTTTAATTCGCAATAGGTGAATACGAAACTTTTATTCTACATTGTGATTCTGTGTTCTTATGAAGTTTTCAAACTGGTACACACTTAAAATAATCTCTCTCTCTCTCTCTCTCTCTCTCTCTCTCTCTCTCTCTCTCTTTGTCTGTCTCTTTCTGTGTCTGTCTCTGTTTCTCTCTCTCTGCCTCTCTCTGTTTGTGTCTGAGTCTGTCTGTCTGTCTGTCTCTCTCTCTCTCTCCCTTTCCCTCTCTTGTATTTGGTACTACACAGCTCAGACTTATGGTGATCCTCCTATTTTCAGCCTCACCAGAGCTGAGATTACAGGAGTACATCACCACACACAGACTCAGACATTGGCTCAGCACACCTGGATGTGGGGCTGGTGCAGCTTCTCTACATTTGACTAAGCTTATACCTAAAACACTGAACTATCTCACCTGCTCTTAAAAATAATCTCTTTAACTTGTTCTAAACTTAAACACTTAATGATCATTTCTGAGAGCAAGCGCCAGATCTGAACCTGGCCACTTGGTTGTGCAGTGTGGAGCTGCTGAGAAGGTCTTAACTACACTTCTCTGTAGGTCTATGCTGTCATCCCTTCTCCCTTAAATCTTCTACTTCTCAAGATTACTGTTGTCATCACTGCACAGAGAGTGCACATTAAGAAGGGAGGGTAGCGTTCCCATGCATAATATTTTAGCAAAGGTGGCAAACAGTACCTAAATGCTCCCTTGGCTTTGTTGCTTTTCATAGTTAGGCAAAGCATTTGAACAGCAGAAATGTTTATTAACCATTAAGTGATCACATTATTGTTACCTCAGCCAGTGAGAAAAACTCCCATAACCTGTTTTCTGTGCAACTATGTTCCAGAACTTTATTGATACTTGTGCCTAAAGGATTAAATTAGAGGTATTAGGTAAGAGATAAGAGCTCCTCCCATTGCTTGACACATGTAAGAAATCATAACCTTAACTTTTATCACTAACTGAGACTTCATGTTGTTTATCTCTCTACTTTTCAGCAGAGGAAATAAGAGGAAGCACAAGCATTATAACTTGTCTTCAGGGGCTTTGCGCTGGATCATGCTCAATCCCCAGATTCAGGATTACCAGGAAAAGTTGAGGCAGACCTGGAAGGCGCTCACAGCTAAGTCTGTCAGTAGGATACCCACACATCTGGGCATCACAACCTTCCTTGAAGAGGCCATAGCTCCCTGCCTGATGTTTATATCCCTTGACTGTTCTCATCTACTCCTTCATAAGCATCTGGAGAATGACCTCCAAGCCTCTATAATGCTGTGCCATACACCAACACTTGATATTACAACACGAGTACAATTATAGTTGTCCCAGGCATTGCCTTAAGCACTGAAGTTGCTACAGTCTCTATTTCCATTCTCCTTTCTCATTTTATTCTGTATACTGACTGCTACACTTCCTGATCATCCTAGCTTACCTGGGGATATCCCAGATCACTCTCTTCAAGGAACTTAAGTACCTTCACCATTGTCCTCTCAGCCCAGGAGTTCTATATTTGTCTATTTGCACAAATGCGTGGCACTAGATCCATGGATCAGGGATGCATTCCCACTGCTGCTAGAGAGCCACATTTTCTTTTGGTTTTTATTTTTGTTTTATTGAAGTACAAATATAAATGAGACATTTTGAAGATACCTTGACAAGATGGATTTGATAAAATAATAGATTGCAAACTGTTTTCATAATGTTTTGGTATCCTACAAGGTGCATACATGATATTATACTTACAGACATTATTATACCGTACGTCTCTTATCATTAAATAAAGAGACTGTAGCTGTTTGCGTATCTTATTTTTTATACCTGAATTATATCAAAGATTCAATAATTAATACTTTCTACCCTGTTATTTTCCTAGTGGTTGTCTATAGTACTAGAAGCTAACATAATATCCTGTCCAACCACCACTAGTGCAAATCTTGCCTCTCATAGGATTGTGTAGAAGCACAGCGTTATCTATCCCAACTGCACTGTCTATACACACACATCATGATTTTTCCATTTCTATACCCCTTCCTTTGGCTAAACCTGCCAGAGATGGGCACTCCATTGTCATTCAACTAACTTAGGTGCTTGTACTCAACAACACAATCCAACACAATCCAGCATTCCACAACAATAGTGAGTTATTCAAAGAAGTTGTTGACCATAGCCATTTACAGCTCAGCTTAATATTATGGCCCCACAGTGAATACTTAATCTTTATACTTTTCTGCTGGATGGTTAAGACCTAGATAGAGCAAGACTTATATACCAACACATGTACTTTATGTTTCTTATGTGGTCAGTGAAGTCTCCTCAGGGTTTATCTTGTAGTCCTGTACATTATTCTGTAGATCCTTTGTCTGTGTCATCCATGTGGATGAGTCATGGCCAATGCTTGACCAGTTTGCTCTCTGTGAGAGCTTGAGAGAAAGTTTTCTCTCCATGTGACTCTCCCCAGGCACACTATAGAACTTCGATCTCTTTCCTCTGTGGCTCCATAATCTTGTTCAGAAAATTTGGAGCTCAACTGAGTTTCATGTTGTTGCAGTACAGGTTCTCCTATGTCCTGAGTCTTCGCTGACCTTGAAAGGTTAGGGCCAAATGTTGGCTGGCCTTGTGGCTCTTCTATTACTCCATCTCTGATTTGTGAACTTAGGTTGTTAACCATCCAGAAGAAAAGCTGATTAGTATCCTGCAGCATATGCCATTCACTTTGCCTTATCTGACTCAATTGATTTTAGTTGTTGTTGTACATTTCTTTTTGTATTTCTGCTTTTCACTTGTTATACTAGGGAGACTATATGATATTTACACATCTATTAAGAATGATAAGTTTGAAGCATTTATACTGAAGTGGATGCCACTTGAACATATACTCAGAAGTGAAATAAACCAGACACACATGACAGCCACATTTTGTTACATAGATATACTCATTTCCTTGAATCAGGTAACACCATTGTCCAGGCTCCTGATAATGCTACCATTCTACCAAAGAAATGACTTTTACTACCTGCTCGTTTCTAGACACAAGAAAGTTAAATTGTCCAGGTGGCATCTGAGTGTGACCATCAATGGACACCCATGATGAATCTTATGGAAATGTTCCCAGATTTCTAATCCTACAGAATTGGGGAAGGAAGATTACTTATGGTGGAAAGGTTAACCACTACTGCTTTCACTTTTGGGGTTCTGGACTTAGGTATGTTTTCTTCAATGGTACAGAGTATACACATTTTAGGGATACAACCCAATGTAAGAGTTCACTTCCTCCCAATAAAAGGCCTTCTTTCTGGCAGTCTAACCACATATTACATGTGTCATTTAAAGTTCTAGCACACCAACAGGTATTGATGGGTAGTCTGTGTAATCAATCTGTGAACATTTCTGTCACAAATTGATACACACTTACCTTGTTAATTGTCAAGTAGCCGGGCGTGGTGGCACATGCCTGTAATCCCAGCACTAGGGAGCCTGAGACAGGAGGATTGTTGTGAGTTCGAGACCAGCCTGAGCTACAAAGTGAGCTTAAAGCCAGCCTGAATTGCACAGTGAGACCCTGTCTCAAAAAGACAAAAAAAAAATTGTCAAGTAAATATCTTTGTGATACTGTATCGTGCAGAACTTATGCAGCACTCTGTCTCTGTAGCGCGTCCTTTGCACTTACTCCATATTATGATCCAAGCATTTTTCTTAACTTGATAATTAATGATGTCCATACCATTTTTCCTTTATTATAACTCCATTTTCTATTAGTAAGCCAAATTTTGAAAGTGACACTCCTAATATCAACCTTGTTCAGTGAAAAATGTCTATCTCTGGCCATTACATTGTTAGCTAATTACCTGGAAAGTCTCCCAAAAGTGTGATATCTACTCTAGTGCCCCAGCACTCTGAGCCTTTGAATCCTTTACTTGCTTTCTCCATTAATTGTTGCAGTTTGCTCACAGAACTCACCCTTCCATGATTCTAGGAGACATCTTTAAGGTGAGTTTACATCTTATCATGGGGGCTTCTCTAGAATCTTACATTCCATAGTACAGTAGAGTAATCCAAAGTCAAAATCTTCTTCCAATCTAAACAATTTTCCACCTCCACTATCAATCACACTCAATTTTAGATCCATAATGCTATGCTCACCCCTGTGGTATACACTTACCTGTGGATATTCCAGATGGATCCAACAGCTCCTTAAAAATGCAGCACCAGTTGTTGCTGATCAGTCTAAAAACATCCCCAACTGGAACAGACAACATAACCCAAATGACACAGTTAGAGTCTAGGGGAGTCGTACCAAACCTATGGCATGTGTGTCAAATGAGCAGGGGGTTCTGTATTACTGAAAGCTCTGAAAGTCTCTCCATCACTGGTCTAAGAGGAAAAACAAGAAACACTCTGAGAAGGCCTCCCTTCTCTGCACTATCATTCTGTGTATAAGGAGTAAAACAGTGGTATGTCAGTGAGAAAATCTGAGTTACATTTATAGACTCAAAAGAAAAAAACTGAATAGTGTGTAGAACCACTTTATTCAAAGGAAATAGTTAGGTGTCAGCATCCAATGTGCTGTGATTTAGCTTTTCTGTACCAATCCTGTTCTTAACTTGGATGATTAACCATTTTTGAACACTCTGCTTATTATGTTTTGGTTCTTATTTTTTGAAGTTCTTCATGCTGCTGGTGTTAAGCCTTCTTTTTAAGCAAATAATGAAACTTGTTTTCAACTTGGACATTTATATCACTGTCACTAATGTTCAGCTTCATGTAGAGCACCCACACCACTGAATAATGCTTACACAATCCAGTTATCCTTACAGCTACTGTTTTCCCCAGGCAGTATGGTTTGCTAAATGGAGGCCTCTGGTTGTGAGGTTGAGTGACATTTGACCCTCTGATAAGTGACATGGTCTTCAGCCAGTATAAGAGAGTGTTAAACCCCCAAAACTTAAATTTACTACTTCTATTCTTTTATAAATGGCTTTCTTTTCTGAATGTACACATTGAGTTTTCTGATATAAGATGCTGACAAAAATGTTACTGCATAAGACATTTATGATGAGTCATCAGCTGTGAACAGAAGAGAGAGAAAGGATTAGAAGGAGGAAGAAGTTAGCTGTGTTATTAAGGCCATTATGCAGGCAGTCCTGGAACAGGAGTACTAAACAGCCTTCCATGTACTGGCAATTAGGCCCAGGGATTCACACCCACACCTTGCTCTGCCTCTGCGTTTAGCAATCTCCCAGGAAGGGGACAAACTTAGATCATAGGAGGTGACTTTAGGCAGTTGAGTTGGTGCCCAGAGAAGCTGATATATGAAGGTTGTATGCTACAGGCTAAAGCAGAAGACTCTTCTGTGAACTGCCATCTATGGATAGGCATCTGATTAACATTTATCTAGGTACAGTACAATTGTCAAAGTAAGTAAATGGACAGTGCTTTAATTGTACTCTGTACTCATATTTGGCCAAATGTTTCATTAATTTCATTTATAACATATTTTTCCTAATCCAATTTCTAAGGATTACTCCAAGGATTTTGATAGTGTATCTTTTTTATTTCCATTAGAATCTGAGCCATTCTCTTTTGTTTTCATGGTACTTTTAGTGGGTATAGCTTTACTATTTTATAGAATGTCCCTAACATGAATATGGTAGATAATCCTTTACTGTTAAAACAGATTTTATAGGAAATATTATACAAGTCTTTCATCCCCTATTAACTCTTAACTTCTATTTTGTTATTTCTAACGATTAGAAATGTATGATTTTCTATACCATCAGAGCCAGAAGAAGAATGAGGTGTGGAGAACTGAAAAGGAATTATCAGTCAGGAGAAACAGCAATGTCATCCAGGTTAGTCAATGCAAATCTGCCTATTTTGTGGAACTTCTTACTTCAGCACACTGTGCCTGTTAGCTTGAAGTATGCCATTGTACCAGAGCATCAAAGGAATTCAGAGGTATGAGCTGCACACCAAATAGCTCAAATTCTGTGCTCTTGACTTTTGTGAAAGTTGTGTGCCCCCTCCTTGGTCCTGATTCACATGGTCTGCAAAGGAGGCTCTCAAGAGATTGCCTCAAGGGCTAAAGAAGGTGCAATCTGATTCCTTTTGGCATCACCTGCTCACTCCACAAGCCTGGCTGACAGCAACATTATCAAACTTCTACTCGTTTTGATCCTGGAGATTTGGAAAACACCATGACAAAAGGGGCCAGGACTTCTACCTCCAGGAGCCTCAGTTTTCCCATCAGGCATCTGGTGTTAGCAGTGTACTTTTCTATGATGTAGTTTTACAGAATACACTGGAGATTGGGAGTCAAATAATAAATCTGAGCAGCTCCTATTGTTTCTGTTGTTTTTTTTAATTTTTTATTTAAGTTTGACGTTTCACTCCAAATATGGAGGACCTGATTGCCCTGGTCACTGTCACAGACTACTGTGCTCAAACGGAAGTTTCAGAGCTCATCTCAAGCTTGCAGACAACTGGGCTCTCTTCCCACTTACCTTGGTACCTAAATGTGTGTTTAGGGCTCCAGAAAATGTATCTCATTTAGAACTACAGAAAATGTATCTCATTTTTCTTCATTGATTAATTTTATTTCTTCTTAGAGAAATTATTGTTTCTACAACCATTTTCTTTTAATAAAATTGGAGGAAAGGACCAGATAAATAACTCAGAAGATTAGGGCACCTACTTAGGCAGAAGCAGGGACCAGGGTTAGATCCCTGGCATCCAGTGCCGGCCTTATCCCTGGGAGCCCTGAGACAATGATTGAGCCTGGGCATGGTGGCGTGCACCTGTAATACCAGCTCTTGGTAGGCTGAAAACAAGAGGATCACTATCTGTGTCATGAGACCCTATAGACCCTGTACTAAATACATTTAAAAAAATTGGAGGAGATGCATTATCATTTGGGGGAAATACACACCAATGTAAGTAGACAGACATCAGACAGTCCAGTAGGTTGGTGGTTACAGAAACTTGACATTTACTCTGAACCATACTCAATCATAAATTCTGTAAGAGGAAAAAAGACAAAATGCTATTTTCCAAGTGCAGAAAGTTGATGATTTATCCCACATCCCCAGCAGAGCTGTAAGCTTACCTCCCAGCATGTCTACCTTTGATGCTGATTTTAATTTTCTGTATAAATATCATGGGTGGATGGCATTTCCTTCTGCATTTATCTGATGTTAAGCTTTTCCTGAAAATAATTTAGCAAGTGGTTCCTGACAACTTCACCACACAATAGATCATGTGGTGTTGTTTCAAAAAGGAATCCAAAGGAAAAAATTAACACCAACCTCGTCTCTATGCAATTATTATGCCCTGGTCCCATATATTGAGTAGTGGAGGTACAAAAATAAATGTCACAGCATCTAACCTACGAATTCCTCGAGATTTTGTTTAGCTGGCAGAAGTGCTCTATCTCAAAATAGGGGACAATGAACTCAAATACATGGAATTGATTTCAAAGGTGGCCTTTATGCTTGATCAGATGTGCAGTCTCTAGTAACTTGACTTTCTGAAAATAAATAAATAAAAATCATTAATGCTTTTTATCTATTTCAAATAAAAATGTCTTGTTTTAGAAGATATAATAATTTTCCTCAATACAATTTATTTAAGGTAACTAA
>PVKA01027613.1:0-30336 GCA_004027165.1 Ctenomys sociabilis
GTTGTCTAAAGAACTATCAAGTTCTTCAGGGTAAAAATTGAAATTGTCCTCAAAGATTGGGAGAAATTTTCCAAGTGGCATTGGCTCAATTTTCCTCTTTCCCTTAATTGGTCTCCCTATCAAGTCCCCAGAAGCCATACTGATTGTTAACTTTTGCCTGGATCTTGAGTGAGAGGACCTGAGTCAACAATTAGTCCAAACACTTTGTTTTCCTTTAAAAGAGAGTTCCTTGCTGCTTGCTTACATGGGAAAGAGCCCATATGCACTCTGCCATCTGGGACATGCTCCAGGTTATCGGTGGCTCGGGTGGTCCGGGTGCAGATCTGGAGAAAGCTGATAAAGAAGAGAAGGAAATGGGGTGGGTGGGGGAGCTGCAGAAGGCATCGGTAGTTTTCTGAGAGATGGCACAGCCGAGTGTGCCAGACCGAAATCCCAGAATTCCTGGGCCTCAGGCTTATGTAGCTCTGCTCTGTTAGGTCCATGATTTTCCATGGAGGATGAATGGCTTCCTGCCTCAGATTCTCCTCTTGGTTTATATCTTGGAAGGTATAAATACTTGTAAGGCACCTAAAGAAAAATCTGGTGGAGTATAACAGGTATTACCTCTCCTAGGGCTTCTTAAAAAGAAAATGGCATTTCCAAGAGAACTGGATCAGATATAAAAACTGCACGTATTAATCAGACTGAAATGAACCCTTAGCATCCCAGTTCTGGTGGGGAGCTGCCTGTGCTAATTAGGGCCAGGGTTAGGATCCTGCTCAGTGTAAGTGGCCCTGTCTGGATGCTACGAGTGTACTAATCAGTCCCGTCATGGAAGACGCACATGACCACAAATAATTGAAGGTGCATAGCTATGAAATCATCTTACTCAATTATGTACATGACAATTTACTTCTACAAGTATGCCACTGCCTTAAGAAAGTCTATGCTCCTCAGACTGTGGGACCCTGGACAGAACCGAGCATAGGAAGTGGGTTGCTTTTGCTCCAACCCAAACCTTAGAAATCAGCTCAGTGGAAATATTCTTGCCAGTGGGTGGCAATCATGTGTCATGATGTGAGAGACTATATTTCCTGTGGGAAGTTTCAGCACTAGCAGACATGGAGGAGCAACGGCTGGGGAGCAGCTCAGGTGAAGAAGGTTGCAACAGACCGTGGCACAGCTAGCCTGTAACTGTGGCAGATAGCCACAGACACTAAGGAGTTATGAGTCCAAACCCTTCCCTGACAGCAGACTGCCTAACTTTTCTTGAGAGCTATGGGCACATTAAAGGCAATAGCATAAGAGAGAAAGGTCACAGGGACCAGTCTGTGGCCTGGTGAGTTATGAGATTGGTCAGTAGTGAGCTCACAGGACAGGGTCCTGGGATTCAAGGGAATCATCTTGAGCACAAAGAAGCCCTTGGTGTGAGAATTCCATGTAAAACTGCTTTCAGTCCAAGACTTGCACTACCCACATGTGCTGGATTCTGAACACCACTAGAGTCCAGAGATGACACCTCATGGAATCAAGCCACACTGGTCCATTGGCTTTTCTCTATAGGAAAGCTGCTATCCACCCCTTGTTCCTCCATTTCTTCTGCAGTACCTGTCTGCAATGATGGACATCCTTCTGGCATCCTTAGGCTTTTGTAGCCCCATGGGGAGACAATACTTACATTGGGTAGAACAATATCTGGCACTTGGGTGAAATGTCAGAAAATAATATCATCCTGCTCGAATTCAGCACTGGCTATGGTCCCACCGGAGTTCTGATCATGGTGCAGAGCTCTCCAGGCTTGTCCACTTTTAACTGAGGCTCTCAATTTGCTAAATAATAACTATGTGTTCCATAAAGAGCAGAGCTGTCTTGTCTGATGAAGCAACTGGGAAGTTTCTCTGATACAATGACAGACGGGGGTGAGGGCTTCCTGGTCCTGGGCTGCAGAGGGGAGGCTTGGCCTGTCCTTCATGACCAGAGCAAAGGGTAGAATGGAAGCAAGGATCAGGAGGCCTTGCGACACCGCAGTGTATGGAGGCTGGGGGAGTGGAGGGCCATAGCCAGCAGACCAGGGACAACTGGCCTGGAGGGAGACCAGCCAGACAAATTGCCACTCACCTTTTCTTCATCCCTCACAGACGTCTTTACCACACCCCACTCTAATATTTTCCTAACATGCTTCTGTTTTCCAATCATGTTTCCATTGGTCATGGTAAATGAATAGCTCTAAAAACTTTGTGCATTTTATCTCTAAATTTCAGTCAAGCTCTTGGTCCATTAATCTTAGTTTATCCAGCTAATAAAATATTAATATTTCAAACTTTTAACTGATAATGACTGTCAGGAGTATGTTTCTCTGCTGTTATTTTGTTAGAATCAAGTTTGGAGAGAAAGGGAGGGAGTGGATGAAAAAGGAATTTCCTATGTGTTCTGTGTATGCTTCAACTTCCCACAAGGAATGAAGACATTATATACTATACAGAAGTGCTGATAAGCTAAGATAAAATTTGAAGTTAAAGAAAGTTATGATGTAAGAAACAAACAAAAAACTTGTCTCAACCATTATTAGTTCCTTCACACATTTGCTATAATTTTACACTTGATTCAACTTAGAAGGCTCCTGTTTTACAGACTTGGAAACTGAGGCTCAAGGCGACATAATGCTTAGCCACCTTCTCACTGGTAGTGTAGAAAACAGTGATATGATGAGATATTCTTAGGTCAAAGGCTGTGTTGTTAGGTACTATACCACAGGTCATCTCACAGACAGTGATCAGAAACTGGTGCAGAGAGTGTGTGCTACCTTCTGCTGCCTTAGGACTGGTGGGGCCTAAGGCTGCTGTTTACAATAAGAACAGAGGTGTGGACAAAAATGAGCTGGCTCCTAAGCAATTGCTAGCACACCTGTGGGAGAGGCAGGCCTTAAGGTGAGTCTGCAGTGGAAGCCCAGAGAGCAGGACACCCATGCAAGCATCACTAGGCCATGCTACCTTGCAGGCACTGCTGAGGCGGGCCTTCCAGCATTTAGTGCAGAAGACAGAAGAATCCCCCAGCAGAGGAACCTGAGCAGGCCTTTTCAGCCTACTGCTTCCAGACCCTCCCAACTACTAACTTGTTCTGCTCAGTGAGCAGCGATGTGGCTATGATTAGGTTCTCCAGAAAGGATGGAGGAGAAGCAGAAGTGAGTGACCACATGGGCTCGGACTTACATGGGCTCTCGCCACATGGCCTCCCAATTTCTGAGACAGTCGCTGCTTTGCAAGTTACTAGGTTGACTTCCATGGGATGAAACCTTGCTAATCATTTGGAATTTGTGTATCTCAGGGCATGGGATAGCCATCCTCTTTTTAAATTAATAGATTGGCTTCATCTGAGAGAGAAAATGCTGATCACATGGAAATGCTGATCACATGGGCTTTGAATTTTCTGGTCTAGGACCTTCTGATTCCTCTTTGCAAATTAATAAATTGGCATCAGGATATTTTATTCCCCTTCATGAGTTACCAGAGTGAGACACGAGTTCTTTGTTGGCAACCTGAAGAGGGGGAGGGGCCCTTGGAAATAGGGCTTCCCAGCTTCTTGGGTGGTGACTTCATGCTTGCCCATGATTTTCCTGGTATTAATCCAAAGGCTCTAAATCCTGGGGACTATTTTGATCTCAAGAAAGCCAGAACAGTGCTGTCCCAGTTGGAAACCATTTCCTGCTCAGGAAGCTACTCAGAGGCTTGCAAATTGGAATGGTTGATTGCACCAAGGAAAACTCAACCTCATCATGCAGGTGAGCCAAAACCAAATTGCTTTAGAACATATATATATATATATATATATATATATATATATATATATCCAATTAAAAATTTTATAACCATCCAGGTTCAGAAAGACCTCTAAGCTGCCACTGTCTCACTACTTCTGGATATCAAATCACAACATAATTCATGAATATCTTACGTTATAGCTCTTAGACTCCAGCCATTCTATAGAGGGCGAGCTCTACACTAACATGCAGCATGGAGCTGGATGTCTTACACTTAGACAACACCCTGTCTGCAGCTGTCTCTGGCTCAACATAGTCCAGGTTCTTACTTTTAGATCCCAAAGCCACTTGCCAGTTACTGCCGGGTGCTGTGATATGGCCCAGCAGAGGCTGCTTGCTGCTGCAAGCTTTCCTGGATCACCCAAAAGCAACAGGGAGAGAAGTAGGAGACACTGCAAGTTCAGAAATAAGCATCTACAGGTTTTTCTCCACACTTGCTAATTAGCAGGCATTTGGGGGTTATTCCTAGCCCATCCTGCCTGGCCCTGTGGTAGCATTCGACATAGCTTGCCGCACCTGCTGACTAGGACCTTCCGAGATACCACAGGTCTAACTTGCGGTGTTCCTCCACGCTCGAAAGCTCTGACTTATCAGACTTATCAACCTGAGCCAGATATGGCCACTGAGCATGGGAACTGCATCCTCACTCCAAGCTTCTATAAATTAGTGCGGAAAAATTTACATGTAAGTTCTCATTGTTTAAATATTGATTAAGTGACAGAATGGCAATTATAGGACAGATCCTCTCGAAAATGTTATTAAATGGCTTGGTTTCTTTTTACTATTTAAACACGTACCTGCACATTTACATTTACAAGGAAATGTAAAAGTATGTGTGGCTTCTATTACATTTCCATTAGAAAATGCTGCTATAGTGTATGTAAGTGACCTCAACAACCTTCACAGACTTGATATTGATTAATCCAAAGCATGTATTTCCAGCTCTGAGTGTAAGACTCAAGTAGAACGGCTATCCTGTTCAGTCGGTACACATGCACTAGCTCACTGGGCAGTACCGGGTGAGCATTTTCTTTTGGACAACTTGAAGTTCAGACACTCAGCCTGGCTGAGGGCTTTCTTTACTCCCTAAACCCTTCAGCTCGACTTTCTCCAACTTACCTCACTGCTCTGAACTCTCCACCAAAAGACACCACACACTGATGCTGCAGATGGAGGGCGGGGCCATGAGTAGCAGCAAAGCCAGTAGGGAGGACTGGAATCACCCTAGCACTTCCAGAAAGAAGCTGCTCCTCTTGATTTCAACGTGATGGCGCTGTTCTGAAATTCTGATCCTTAAAACTGTAGAAGACCAAGCTTGTATTCCTTAGGCTATACATATTGTGATAGTTTTTCCTAGTGAAATAGGAAACTGAGACAGATAAGTGACACTTCCCTTGTCTAACTACCCAAGACAACCTTACCAATCACCTCCTCCAACCGCATAGCTGACCTTTCTCCCCGCCGCCATTGCTATGTTAGTCTGGATTTATTGTGACAACATCCTAATTGAATTTTTCTTGGGCTAAGTAAAAAATGACTATAATTCTATACCAATCTTCTACCAAGAGGTGGAGTCTAACTTCTTCCTCCTGGACATGGAAATAAAACTGATTTTTTGGCCCATAGAATATGGTGAAAGTGGTGCTGCATAGCTGCCAGGGCTAAACCATAAAATAGCCACAACTCTGCCTTACCCTGCTTGGGTTGCTGTCTTTGGAAGTCAGCTACCATGCAGGATACCTGATGACTAGAAGGAAGCCCAGGAGATCATCCGGGAAGAGGACATAGGAATGAGCACAGAGGTTCCAGATGCGTGAGTGCTGGTTTCTGAACTGCTCTGGCCTGGCCAAGTTGCGGGATGAAAATAGCAGTACAGGACACAGTTGGCAGCAAGCTCAGCTCTACCAGACTGCGTGGCCCATAGAAGTGCGACCAAGTAGAACGGCTATCCTGTTCAGTCTGTACGCATGCACTTGCTTGCTGGGCAGTACCGGGTGAGCAGAACCCCTCCTCCCCTTCGTGGGACTGCTCCAAGCCCCTGATCATGCAACAGCAGCAGGCTCATCCTGCCTTGTTCTCTGGAGCCCTTCCTTGCTTCCCATTTCACAGAGCAGAAAACAAAACCTCCACCCTCCGCCCCTCTCCTATTGATCCCAGGAACCCTGCCAGCAGACATCACAAGTCGCCGGACATTTATGGCCTAACGGGTATTCAATTAGAAATGCACTTATTAACTCAACCCGCCTTTATGGTGTGCAGCACACGTGCCAGGCAGTAATACTGAAGACACAGTAGAGATCTGATGGGAGACGGGATGGAAAGGAAGCGACAAGAGAAATAATGCAAAAAATTACACCTCTTAACAAACACTAGCAGTGGGGAAAACACACAAGCACATAAGCATGCCTACGCACACACACACATACCATGTGCAGGGACAGAAAATTAACAGCGTTACCCCAGTTAAAGTCAGATGATAAGGGAAGGCTTGGGAGAAGAGGTGATATTTAACCATGCAGTCCAAAGGGTTAGATCTTCCACATCGTTATTTCTGGGGAAGACTCTGACCTTCCAGATGAACATGTAAACCCACTGACCAAGAGAGGCCACTCTGCTCCATCTGGTAGCAAAGCCCAGCCAGCCTGATGTCATCCATTTAGCGAAGGCATCTTCTCTGTCTTCCTGCTCTCTGTAAGTTGTCACCCTGCCCAGATTCATTATCCCAGCTTCCAGCACCCAGTGCCAGTCCCCTCAGCCTCCCGAGAGGTCCCTCTCCCAGATAATCACCCCCCGGCCAAATACAGCATCTCCGTGCCAGCATTAGCGTGGGCATGAAGCACACATTGGCCAAGCCAAAGTCTAATCAGCCTCTATTCACGGAGACAGGGATGGCTCACAGTTGTCATATTGGTTAGGGTGGGGCAGGGCTTCTTCATTTTTTGTTCTCCTACTTATCTTATATGCTTAGTGCTTAGCTGGTTTTGTAATAAGGATCTCACTTCCCTGGGGTGCATATAGCGATGTGAATTCTGTCACAGCAGGGCACTGGTGTCAATTTGATGGCAGGTATCCTAGGTCCTCTGATGCCGGTCTGGCCACCTGTGGAAGGGCGACTCCCCAGCATACCACAGTGAATGTGCAGGAGTACTGAGTAGGGAACAGCAGTTTTCTCATTGTCTGCATCTAGAACTAGTAGTTCCTCTTCACACTGTATTTTGGGATTGTCATAGGGGGAAGGTCAATGGGAAACCACTTTGGAAAGGTTTGGAAAGGTGATTCTGGGAGTTCATAGACCCCTAGTGGCTCTGACGTGCAGCTTCAGCTGCTCACCATGACGGCCAGGATCATCTCATGACCATGGGAAATTACCAAAGGTACCCTCCACTGGCGGCCTGAAAACCACCCAAGCTCAACCTCCAGCCCACTCCTCCTGCCGCGACTTTGGGGAAGAGCCTCCTAGCAGAGAGACCAAGACTAGGTTTCTCATCCATACAATGGAGAAATGTGTGAGTTCCTCCAACTGCTCCTGTATTCATTCTGCCAAACGACAACTGCTGGGTGACCACCATGAGCCAGGATCTCCACAGGCTATACAGAACGGGAGGCAGTGGCCCTGGGCATGAGAACCTTGGGGACAGCAACACGGTGCTCATAGGCAAGGGAGATTCATTATCACACCAGAAGTGGGGGCTGTTTAGGGGGAAATGAAGGGAAGGATAAGGAGAAGCCAGCAAAGCTCGGCCTGCACAGGGCACAGGGTGGAACAACAGCACAGTAGCTGGAACCTAAGGAATTACAGCAGCCTGTGACAACAAAAGTAGCTATGAGATTAGCCATTTTTATATGTTTCATTATTTTATCTAAACCTGTGTGTCCTGGTCCAGAGATTTGAGGGGCTTATATTGATAGTGAGGCGAGCCTAGCACAATAGGGAGTTTATGAGTGTAGGCTCAGTGTCATTTTATTTTAATTTCCTATATCTATCTATCTATCTATCTATCTATCTATCTATCTATCTATCTATCTATCATCTGTCTCTCTTGCAGTGCTATGGGTTAAATGCTGGTGCTTGTGCACGGTACCCTAGTACTTTACCTCTGAACTACAATCTCAGGCTCTGGACTCAGATCAGAACTCTGTGTCCCGGGCAGCTTCTTAACTTACTCAGATTTTAAGTCACTATATACACATACTCCTTGCCTTGCCCTTACCTCAGTGACCTCCCTGTGAATTAGACCACACTAGATTAGCATTTGAAATCAAGAATGTTCGTCTCTTGGGGCATGAACAGGCCTTGTCCCTCCCCTAAGCAGGGTAGAATGTGCCCTGAGGAAGCTCTCTGGGATAGAGGTCTGTGAATAAACTTGCAGCCCCTCCATCTTTCAGGGAGTTGATCCAGGAGGTGTTCTCTAAGCTCTTCAAGGTCCTGGGACAGCCGAAGAAATGGGTCCCTCTGGATACAGCAAAGGGGTAGCACACAGGCCGCGGCTCTGAACAAGGGCTCAGAACACATGCAAGTGTGAACACTGTCCTTTCCTTTCCCTCCTCCTCTTTCAGAGTTTTCCGTGTATTTTTCCCCATCTTTAATTTTTACATTTTGAAAAGAATTAAAAATAGCAAAAAAGAAAACAAAGGACATTAGAAATGACACAGAATTTCACTAAACAAAATGATAGGAATTCAACAATGGTTGTCATATTGCATATTGTTGTCCTCAGATTAATTCAGGTTTCTTAGGGGAGCCTCCTATTCACGTTTCATCAGCATTGGGTATTATGTGGAACTGCTAGGGTTTCTAGAAGAGGGATCCATACATTTGGTGATAAATCACATAGTTTTAGATGGGCTGATGTGTGGGTCAAAGAGTTTTCTCTAATTACATCCAAAAAAGTTATGAAAAAAGGATCAGTTTCTTGTCTCTTGTTTATGAAAACATCACATGTTAAAGGGACTGATATGGGGGCCTGCTGCTTAACTCAGTTGTTTAAGCACCTGCTCATGCGAACGTGGTCAGATGCAGGATACCACAGTTCAATCCTCACCTCCACCTGCCTTAGCAGACCCACCCTTAAGGCAGTCTGAGCCAGGAAAACAAACAAACAAACACACAAAAAACAAACAATCCTTCTCAACTTTTGGGCCAGGGAAATAGCTCAATAAAGTAAGTGTTTTCCTGGCAAGCACAACGTCATGAGTTCAATCCCCTGTTTCAGAAAAAAAAAAAAAGGAGGGAGGACTGATTCGATAAAACAGGAAACCAAGTTGTGGAATACTTGGGGGAATTCTGAAACCTTAACTCTTTTGGGCATGGAAGGACTCATAATCTGTATTCAGAAAGATACTAAAATAAAAATGGTTCAAGGGAATTAAATACCTGTTCATGCCCCAAGAGATGAACATTTTTGCTTGCAAATCGTGTTGAAGATGCAATGTGAGTTGTGGCTCCAAAAAACAGCCCTCAGGAGTCCTCTCATTTGTTTTGGAGCAGCCTGGATTAAGCCTCACTGTCATCAGACAAGCCTATGCCTACTCTGAGAAGTGCCCAGATGCTCTGACAATGTGGATCTCCCTGACTCCTGGGCTGTGGCAGTTGCTCAGCTGCCCACATTACATCCTCTCGGGCACCTCTGATTTCAGCTGTGCTGGACAGCTCCCCAAGAGCACTGACTCATCCCCAAAGGGCCCCCCACACTCCCCAGCTGCAGGCCATTGTGCCTGCCCTGGTCCCTCCCCTAAGGAGGGTAGAATGTGCCCTGAGGCATCTCTCTGGGAGTAGGGGTCTGTGAATAAAGTTGCAACCCTTCTATATTTCAGGGGGTTGGTCCAGGAGGCGTTCCTTAAGCTCTTGAAGGTCCTTGTAGAGCTGAAGAAATGGATCCCTCTACATACAGGAGCTGCCTCAATCCTATGTACTTTCTCATTGGCTTTTAAAAAGTTGTTAGTTTATGCCGGGCATATGTGATTATCACACCCATCTTGGGGAGTCTACCTTACATAACACATCTCATTTCTTTCCATTCTCTTTCTCTTGCTTCAGCCCTTCTTCATCTTTGCATTTACAAAACCTTTGTTTCCATTTTTTCCTTTTCTTCTCTTTTTTATCCCTTCCCCCTTCCCCCTCCCTCTCCCTGCCTGATCTCTTGCCCATTTGAACAAGTTCAGTCTCTTGCAGGTATCTCGCCTTTACTTTGTTCCTTATTTACCTTCTTGATTTCTCATACAGGAGAAACAGTGCAATATTTAAACCTGTATGACTGATTTATTTCATTTAAATTATGGCCTTAAAATGCATCCATATGCCTAGAAACATCTCAAGTTTATTCTTTCCTTTGGCAGAATAGTATTCCATAGTATATAAGCACCACATTTTCTTTATTCATTGTGCTACTGATGGACATGTGGGCTGATTCCAAGATTTAGCTTTTACAAATTATGCTGGTATAAACATGGATGTGTGTATATTGCTGTGGTATGATGCTTTTAACGCTTTCAGCAGATACCTAGAAAGAAAATAGCTGGATTAAATGGAACACTTAGTTTTAGATTTTTAAGCATAGTCCACACCGATTTCCACAGCTTTTGTACAACTCCACACTGGTCCTAAGAGTATAGAAGGCTTCTTTTTCCTTACAACTTCATGAGCAGGATACCACTATAGGTTGAGTTCTTTCTTCTTTTCCTTTTTTTTAAATACAGGATCTCAATATATTTCCATTTTCTGATATTTTCTTTAATCTCCTTTTTCACAGTGTTGTGGTTGCCCATGTAAAGGTCTCTATTTTGATCACTGGACTGATTCCTAGGTATTTCAGTTTTAGGATGTTATTGTGAAGGTTGTTGTTACCCTAATTTCTTTTTTTGTGTTTGTAAGAAGGAATGCTACTGAGTTTTGAGTGTTGACTTTGTATGCAGAGGGTGGAGTTTTTGGGGTCTTCTAGGTAGAGTATGGTTTCATATACAAATAATGGTAATTTAACTTCTTCCTCTCCTATGATTATTACTTTTGTTTCTTCTTTTGTAACCATTTTAGCTAATATTTTTAAGATGATTGGATATTTACATTTGGGTGATCTGATTTTTTTGGAGTTCTTTATATATTGTTCATATTAGTCCTTTTTCTAAGGAGCTAAAATTGCAAGGGAAGCAGTATGTCTAAAGCCATTGCTAGAGGAAATATCTCCCTGATACTAAAACCGGAGAAGATTGGTCTGGAGAATGACCCACCCAGAATAGAGAACTGTATGCTAATCTCTGTAAAGAATATCAATGCCAAGATTGCCAATGAGGTAATAATGGCAAGCAGACTGCAGGGACTTATCTAGGTTGCTGTGTTACCATGACCAAGTAAGGGCCGTTCCAGGCTAGCTGGGATGATTCAGCATATGCAAATCAATGCACATAATACACTACACTAACAGAACCAAGGACAGAAAGCACATAATTGTCTCAACAGATGTAGAGAAAGCATTTAATGAAGCCCAACACTCATTCATGATAAAAAAAAAAAATCTGAAGAAAATTGGAATAATTCTAAAAGGTCTTCGCTGTTTCCCCAGCTCTCTCTCCCCGTTTGCCACTGCTTGCTGGCACCACCTCTAAGAAAGTGCCAGGTCTTTGTCTTGCTCGCTGCTTTCCATGGATGGAGGCAGCTGCACTGCAGCTGGCACATCCATCTTTCAATTAAAATGGATTGGTCAGGGCAAGATAGCCCATCATGGAGGGGGAAAGCAAAACAAAGCAAGAAAATGTCCTTGAAGGCCTTCTATGAGTCCTAGAAGAGAGATAATCTCATCACCAGGCAGTTTGTGAGGTCAGCCAGAGGCAGCAGTAATTCTTTCTCTCAGACCGCGCATTTGTTTTAGAACTATCCAAGATGCTGACTTCAGACACTTTCTAGCCTGTTATGTGGTGTAGGAAGTTTTCTTTGCTTTCCTACATGTCCTACATGTCCAGTTTCATTTTGGCAGGAGACACACATGACAGCAGAAGATCGTTATGGCAACACCATTGCCACTTTCTCTCTGTGTGGTCCAGAGCACTCAGGAGGGGAGACCAGCACCTGAGGCCCAGGCTGTGTCCACTCTGCCATCCCCAGCACAGGGCTGGAATGCTGACAAGAGCCTTGTCAGAATAAGCAGCAACCTGCGGTCAGGAGGTCACCAGAACCCGCATGCTGAGGAAAGAGAAGGGCTGTGTGGACACCTGTGTGTAGCACCGAGAGAGAAACCATTAGGGAAGAACACATATTTTTCAGAATGAATTAGCCAGTGGCATGCGGTGAAACCCTGGCTTGAATCAAACAGAGATTGCAGTGCAGCCTCTTGCATCTGATGTGGGAAGAAACGGAGCCTTCCCAGAGCACACAGCCAGAGATGGAAAAGAAAATGCTCAGAGTTTACTGGCATCTCCTCTCTCCAGGGTGAGAGGTAAAAGTCACACCTTCAACCTAATGCAGCACGTCTGGTCAACTAATCCACTTTAATGTGTCGGAAGTCAGTGATGTGCCTCCTGATGGCTGTCAGAGAAGCCCTGCCCAAGCTCCAGCGGTGGCACACGCTCTCCTCAGTGGAGCCTGTGACACAGTGGGCTTCCCTCATGCTGTCTGCACCTCCACTGCCCTTCTCTGCACCAAGAAGCACTCTTACCCCAGGAGGCTGCAGATCAGCAGTGCTGGGCCTCAGGGCTACCTAAAGTAGAGCCCACAAAAGCAGCTGGGAAGCTGCACTGGCTGTGAGGGCTTTGCATGTCAGGCTAAGAAAGGACCCAGGGCTGCAGCCTTGGCAGTGAATGCATGCTTGCTTTTTGTCCAGCACAGAGTAGGAAATACTTGCCAGCTCACCAAGGGGAAAAGTGATGTGATGTTATATTTTTTAAAATATAACAGCCAGGTATGGTGGCATGGGGTAAATAAGTAAATGAATAAATAAGTAAATGAATAAATAAATAAATAAGTAGCTCAGGATGAAGGCCTTGGATCTGATGTCCTGAACAAGAAAAGGTTAATGTATGTCACTCATGTATTAAAATGCAGTTCAACGAATTTTTTTTTTTTTTTTTTTTTTTTTACAGTGAACACACCTCGGAGATGGAGACCCACAACATTGGTGTCACCCCAGATGCCTTCTTCAGATGCCTATAGTCTTATCCCTTCCTAAGGTAATCACAGTTACGGTTTTCAGGGCTTACTAGAAGTTAATTCTGCCCATTGTCTCCCTATCTGGTTTTCTTCATGCAATTTTATGCCTTAAATTCTACCAAGTTCTGAAGGATACTGAACTCTTTTTCATTGACACATAGTATTCTTCGGATGTATTTTTTCACATCTTGCTGAGCCTTTGAGGTGTTTCTGGCTTTCAGCTATTATTTCAGTATTCTTCTGGACGTTCAGGTATATTTTAGTGAGGGGCGTACACAATCATTTCAGGTCTAGATCTTGAAGTAGAATTTCTAGGTCACTGAACGCTTAGCTTTGCAGTGTGGCTGTGGCTCTACACAGCTGGGCCAGTGCCTGGTAATGTTAGTTAGACTGTTTTCCTCAGTCTTCTTGGTGTATGAGTGTGTGAGTATGTGTGTGTGTATGTGTGTTGTGTGCGAGTGTGCGTGTGTATGTGTGCGTGTGTGTATGTGTATGTGTGTGTGTATGTGTGTGTGTGTATGTGTGCGTGTGTGTGTATGTGTGTGTATGTGTGTGTGTATATATGCGTGTATGTGTGTGTGTGCGAGTGTGTGTGTGTATGTGTGTGTGAAATAGCATTTTTCTTTATAGTTTGACTTGGTACTCCATTAATGGATTAATAGAGTAATTAATGATGTTAAAAGCCTTTTTGTCGCAAAAGTCATACAGAAATTGTTAGAGAAGAGAAATATCATTGGCAGGAGGGAGGACAGAGAACTAGAAAGCAGGAGACAAGATTTCTCAGGTGAGAAGGGGATGGCAGGAGGAGGAGGAATGGGGACAAGAATAACAGCAGGTGGAAATAGTCAAGGTGTGTCACATGTGTATATAAATATGCCCCAAGAGTCCCTTCTTCAGTATAACTAATATGCACAGCAAAATAAAAACAAAAGCTCTTTTTTATGTTTGGCAGTCATTTAGACATTCTACTTTGTAAAAGACCTGCTAGCACATTTTTTTGTTTTCAGTGGCTTATCTGCCATTCTGTTACAGTTTTGCAAGAGTTATTAATGGGTCCTGGACAGACACCCCATAAGAGACACCCACATTACAATCTGTAATCTGCCTTTCATTGTCTCAGTGGCATTTTTGTGAGAACATGTTTCCTGTTCATGGAAATCTAATTTATTCCTCTTCTCTTATGTGCTTGTAAATAGCACCCTGTAATTTCTCTCTCTTTCAGTGTTCATGTCAGCTTTGCAGTGATAAGGTTATGTCGGCCTTACAAAGAGACCTGGAGAGAACAGCACTCTGCCTGTTTTGTGAAATATTGAAGCTTCTTCCTTAAAAGTTTTCTAGCTTCTTCTGTATTTTGTTTAGTGAAATTTGGTATCATTTCTCTCTCTTTAACTTTTTTATTCTGTTTAATTTATTTTAAATGGAAAACAAAATGTATCATGATGTCCACTGGTCTGGAACTGTTCTTAGGCTGCAGTGTTTGAATTTGGTAGATATAAGATTACACACATTTTCTATTTCTTCTTTTGTAGTTTTTGGTACACTGAGATTTATATGTTTAGAGGAATTCTTGTGGAGAGTTGGTACAAGCACCTAATGTACCTTAATTGTTTTACCCCCCTCTCCCCTTCTTCCATGTCTTCTTCTTTTTTTTTTTTTTTTAACATATTTAGTACAGGGTCTCACTACACAGATCAGACTCATAGGGATCCTCCAGTTTTTAGCTTTCCAAGCTGGATTACAGGCATGTGGCACCATGCCCAGTCTTAATTGCTGGCTCAGCATGCCCAGGGGCGGGGCTGATACAGTCTGTTGGAGATCGAACCCCAGTTGTTGCACGTGCCTAAATCCTTTGTCCATGTCCTTCTCATTTGAGCATGTCTAGTCTTCCACTCCCTTTCTTTAAAGTCTATTTATTCTCATAGCACAGTCATACCTACTAACACTGGTTAATATCTATGCAGATCATCTCTTTAATTTCTTTACTTCGTAATCTGTACTTAACATTCACTGTATATTTCTGCTATGCAACTAAAATCCAGCATGACAACCTTTGCTTTAAGTGGAGTATGAATCTATTCAGAGTCCTCTTTTCCTGTGTGTTTTCTGGGCACCTCCCTTTACCTGAGTAAATTTTCTCACTGTAAATAGATCACAACTGTATATCCTAAATTGAGCATGTCTCTGGATAACAAGGAACAGGAGTAAAGAAAAAAAGAAAATGCATACAATGAAGAGCAGTGGAAAGAAGAGGTTGAATCTTGGTGTCTCCCCCGGGACCCAGAATAAGGGTTTTGACACCATTTCACTTCTCATTCTAAGTCCCAGCCAGAGCTGGAAGCCCTGCCCCGTGGAGTATAGTTGCGAATGCCACTGTGAGGCAGCTTCTGCCCTGGCTCCAGCTCAGGTCACTAACCCACACCTTTGAGTTCTATTCCTGGGCGCTAGGACTCTGTCATGTTTTCCCTCATCCATCCTTCTGTCTTTCCTCAGAAGCAAGTACTATATTTATTCTCATTTTGCTGACAAAAATCATGTCAAAAAAGTCAAAAGCATTTGTCCCATACCCGAAGATTGCTGAATTCCACAGCAGGGATTTAAACCTAGGAAGCTGAGCTCCAGGGACTGGATGCTTTCGTGTCCCCCTTTTTGGCCTCTTGCACTTCTTATGTAGAAAGAATCACCAGGATTACTTTAGATTTGGGCCCAAACTATCCAACCCATTTACTTCTGTCAATAAAATTTCATAAAATAACTATTAGTATTAATCATTGGTGAGGGCCTGTCTTTTGTAGTTTCTTAGTTAAGATTTCATTTCAGAAAATTCCATTTTTGCTTTTCTAAATGTTCTTGAATGTTTTATGGGGCATTGTATCATATTTTCCATAAAAATATGGATTGCAGTTTTCTACTGTGTATGATAGAATTCAAGGAAAGATTAAAATATATGGCCCTGAATTGTTCATCTTACCTCTTATTTCTATGGGACTCTGTGCTTTTTCTTACCAAAGAAATGTTGACTGTTTAGATTTATAACAATACATTCAGAAACCTTGAGGTTTTATAACAGAAAATAATGTATCATTAAAGCTCTTGGGGAGGACAGTGAGGTATTTACTGCATCTTGCTCGTTTGATAAAGGTTTCTGGCAATAAACGTTAACTTGGATGAACTCAGTGTGTGGATCATTCATGAAATAAGCAGAGAATGCACGATGTAGTTTTCCGCTTGAATTATTTCTCCATAAATGATTCATGCTTCTAATTTATTCAGTCTTTTCTTTTCCCTATAATATCTGAATTACTTTCACTTCTGTACTACAGGAGGGCATCAGCACCAGCGAGGACAAAATTAACCCTCCTCCAAAAATAAATTTAAACATTGGCCAAAGAAGCCAGAGTCAGATAAATGAAGCAAACACAGAAGTCTTAGAAAACTAGGGCTTTGCCACTCAGGGAAAACAGTTGCATATTTGATCTTAAGTTTCTGCCAGAGATTTGAACACTTCATTGGAAATGGGACAGTAAATAAAGTGTCAGGTACTAGGACACATACAAGGAGTTATTTCAACAGCCACACCTGGAAGTGTGTGGAGCAACATTTGGATCTGGGTATCTGGTTACTAAGCACAAATATGTTAAAAGGTTCCTCTCTTAAGTAAAGACCTAGTGTATTTGCAAAGGGTTCAGAATGTCTTAACGAGATGTTCATTAGTTTGTAGGGCTCTGGGCTCACATGTTTAAATCATGTAACTTGCACGACTTGAAGCAAGTACAACCTGTTTCTGTATATCCTGTTTTCACCCAGCTAAGAAGCACAATTTCAAAAACCACATAAGATGAAATAAATCTGTAGCAATGGTTCAGTTATTGGTGTTCAGCATTTGTTTGGCTAAAGTCTGCTAATGACACAGTTCCTAACCTGGTCCTCATTTTTTCAAGCCTCCTGGCCCCGTTTATACCACCCCTGAGGCAGAGCATGGGCCGGCCCATATGATCTGAATGGACATGGAGGACAAGGACAGAAATCCTTATGGAAGAAATCACATAAGCGATGGGACTCTGTGAGAGGTGAAGATGAAAATGCTCTTGGGGGTTCATTTGAACATCACTCAGGAAACCTCAGAAGCATGATTGCCCAGGAAATGGTCTCAGGTGTCTTTTTGGAAGTTAGTTCAGTAGTAATAGACATGTAGCTTGGATTGTGTGCAAACAGAGGAGGCCAGACTTAGGAGAGATGGCATGCCTGGAGAGGACAGAGCGATGCTCAAATCAGTTATGACTGCTTTAAGGATACAGGGAAGCTAAAGAGCATCCCTGAGGCCTGGAGACAGAGCCCTGTTGAGAGCACCTGCCCAACATACTCAAGGGTCTGGGTTCCTTCCCAGTGTCACCACCCCCACAACAGTGCCACAGAGCTCTCAAGCAGTGAGGCAGTGAAGACAATTCAGGGTGAGGGGCTTGGGTGCTTGGAAAGCAAGGTTCCATGGCAGGGAAGAGTATACCTGGGATGATGACTCTGAGACGGCTGTTATGGTTTGTGTCTAGATGCTCTCTAAAGCCTCAGACAGTTCTTTGGTAGGTGGCTGCATCTAGAGTGTGTGATTTGCAGTATAATGCTGGGATTAAGGGTGCTGGGATTAAGAGTAGCTGATTGCTGGATTAGTCCACTGACTGGATTGGCAGCGCTGTAACCCCTCTAGACTGCATACAATATAAGCACCAGTAAAAGTTTGTCTTGTTGTTTTTTCTGTCTTCTGCTGCCACACACTATTGTGTCACCCTGCCCTGGAGCCAGTTGATTATGAACTGAAATCCCTACAACTTTAGCTAAAGAAATTTTCTCCCTTTAACTTTGTGTGTTGATTATTTTATCCCGGCCAAGAGAAAAGTAACCAAGATATGTGTGGACACCATGCCACTCTCGCAAGAGAAGGAGACACCTGTCAAGGAGCTAGACATGGAAGATTTAAAGTCAGAAATGTAGTTATGAGTCTGGAGATAGTCTGGAGAAGGGACCAAGCTATCATGTTGTGTGATATTTCTGAAGAAGGCAGAAAAGCATAGAGAAAGATGGAGACAGAGCGTTGGTAGGGCCTTCAGTGGCAGCAGAGATTAGAGGAGCTGAGGAGGTGACATACATAATAGTTGGAGGACAGAGATGGTGTCATATTTTGGAAGTGCAGAGGATAGTGTTTTACAGAAACATGAACTTGCCAAGTGCTGGGGGGGGGCGGATGTAAAATGGTTCTGCTGCTATAGAAAATCAGTTCAGAGGTTAAACACAGAATCTGTGTATGAGCCATCAATTCCACCCCAGCTATAAACCCCAAAGGGGAAAAACAAATACACTGACAAATATGGACAGAGGTGCTCAGCAGTACAGCTCACAAGAGATGAAGGGTCAGGACAGGACAACCCGAATGGCCATCATCAGACAGATCACAAGCACATTGCCACCTGCAGGTGTTTCATGATACTAGTCCTGCAGAGGACAATCCTGGCCCATGTTACAAGGTGAGTGGACCTCACAACATTATGCAAAGCAGAAGCCAGGCATAAGACACCATGAGCTGTGTGTGTTAATGTGTATTAAATATACAAAATCAGTGATTCCTAGAGACAAACGTAGAGTGACAGCTGCCAGAGACTTGGAGAGGAGGAGGGGAGAGCACAGGGGTTTCATGGGGGTGATGACAATATTTTGGAACTAGATGAAGGTGGTGGATGCATAGCCCAGTGAATGCATTGGGTGCCACTGAAATATTCATTTAAGACAGTCGACTTTGTGTTTTGTGAATTCTACCTTAATAAAATAATAATTATGGGTTAAAAATAAAGTGGCAAATCCTTCAGAGAATTCAAACAGGCATGGAACTAAGAAAAAATCATAAAGAAATCTGCTTGGTTTTCATGCCTTTTAAAAGAGAGCAATTTCAGCCAATGCTGGAGGCAGTAGCCCCACTGAGGAGACTCATGATGGGAGAAAGCAACGATGTTGCATGACGTGAAGGCTGCTTTCTGGAAGGCCCGCAAAAGGAAGGGCAGAGAGGTGAAGTAGGAGGGCTCTAGTGTGGGAGGCCTCCTGAGTATGTGTGAAGGTAAAGCAGAGGATGCAGGGGGAGGGAACAATTGAAGATGGACTTACTGAAAAGAGGCAGGAAGAAGCAGGGGAGATGTCAACAAGGGAAGAGAGAGCTCAACTTCCCAGAGAAGGAAGGAAGGAATAGAATTGAGCAGTGATGGGAGAGACAGTAGAGAAAGCTCAGGATGAATGGCCACATGGGCAGGATCTTTACCCTACAGGGAAAAATGAAAGCACATGTACACTGGGCTCTGGAGTAGGGTTCACTGCTTAGGGCAAAGTAGGACAGTCTTAGAGTGTGGCTGGAGTTGTTGAGCAATAAATTAGGGATAAATAATTAGATTAGCAAGAGGCTAGACAGCTGTGGAGATGGAATTGGTAGCGTTTCTGTGAATATTAATCCTTTGTCTCAATCTTTTGCATCTTCTATTTATGGGCTTCACTTTACTCCTAATCAGTATGGCCTTGCTAATGCTAGCCCATTCCTACAGCACTTGACTCTTTTTGAGGGTTAGTTTTATCATACAAGGATCCGCAGAGCCATTCAAGATGTGCATGAGCACATCCTCTTCCTTACTGGGAGGAAAGAGACCAGTCTGTTGCACAGACTGCATGTGGAAACCATTCTCCAGGCTGACAAGGATTACCTCATAAGCCTTTAGAGGCAGGCACTCAAGCCATCTCAGTTTTCTCTTCTGTGATAATAGTATTCAGTTCATATTTCTCTATTTTGACAAAAAGGGTCAAATAACAAGCTAATAGCTTTTTTAAAGAGTCTGACTACAAATCATGTCTCTAAAATATTCTAGTTCAGTGACCTTGAGCAGGTCACATATCTTTTCCTGGTCTATTCCTTTGTAAAATAAAGACAACAGTATCTATCCTGTGGGGATGTTGTACTGATTGAGTGGCTTCATAGGCGAGCAGAGAGCAGAGAGCGGTCTCTGCCTCAGGGGTGGAGCTAAATACACACTGGCCACGCCCCTCACTGCTAGCATCATCTCAGCATTTGTCAGGTCCTTAAACGAATTATTTACTCAGTGCCAGGTACCGTAGGTGCTAGATTCACAAGAACGACCAAGTCCATCCAACTCTTCATTTTACTTTTTCTAATAATACAAACAAAAATTGTAACATTTATTTACAATTTAATAAGATATTAAGAGAATTTTGTCTGCACTTCTTTTTGATTCAGTTTCAGTCTTCTTTTTTACTTTCTTTACCCCCTTTACAGGAAACACTATCCAAGCCTTCAGCAACAGAGGGAATCCCAGAACACAAGGTGAATGGGCCCAATCGCCACGCCCCTGAGGGCTTGGCTCATTAACCAGGGGCAAATTGAATAGGTGTCTTCGAGTGAAAGAGCCACCACAATTCAAAGTGGACAATGCAGAAAGCAAGCACGGTCTTGATTAGCTGTCTTACCTTTCAATGTGGGGTGGAAACATACATAACACCCACTATATATATATATATATATATATATATATATATATATATATATACATACAGAATAAATAAAAATGCAGTATGTACAGGCAAATGTGTAGGCAGAAAGCCCGGTTATATTTACTCAGTCATTCCTGGAGTCTCTTGGAGAGCTATCATTGTTTATAGCTTTATATCTTCCAAAGAACGAAGTTGTAAAAAGTTGCTGTCACCAGAACTCCAATTTTCCTGACATAAAAAGATTTGGTTGATAATGTACCCATTTTTGTTTTCTGCAAAAGGATGGAAATTTGGAGGATGGAAATAGTCAGCAGTTGGGGAAACTGTGCAGCCAGCAGGATAAGGAAAATTCCTCTGGTGGGCTCAGGGCTCACCTTCTCTAACCGCCAGAGGCTACTGCAGCAGGGAAGGGCCACAGTCCTCCCTCTGCACTGTGTAGGACTGGAGGGCAATGACCAGGGCCAGCAGGGTCTGAGCTAGGGAGCTTGTCCTGCTGAAGGCTGCCCCAAGGTCAAGATGTGTGTTTTAAAACCTCTGCTTGGAAAGCAGTCTGAAAGCTTCCTAGCCCTTTGGGAAATAAGCAGTCCTGGAGCATCTGCAACCATATGATCATGTTCTAGGGGAGCCCTTGATGTTTAAGCTTCTCCTACCTTCCACCTCTGCTACACTAGGAATTGCCAAGCAATTTCTATGTCTATAATTTCTCTCCCTATTTTTAGGTCTACTGATGTGCAAAGTTCTGAAAATCAATATGGAGTAATAGTCAAAGTCATTTTTGAAAAATTTATCTTTCTTTGCATAATAGAGGGGGAGAAAGAGCAGGTATTCCAACACTTTGAGAGGCTGAGGCAGTAGGATCACAAGATTCAGGTGAACTAGTGCAGTTGAGTGATTTGACAAGACTGCCTCAAAATAAAAGTTAAGAAACCAGGCACGGTGGTGCATACTTGTAATCTCAGCATTGCGGAGGCTGGGGCAGGAGGACTGCCACGAGCTCAAGGCCAACCTGGGCTACATAAGAGAGTTCAAGGACAGCCTGTATTACACAGTGTGACCCTGTGGGAAAAAAAGAGAAAGGAAAGGAAAGGAGAGGAGAGGAGAGGACAGGAGAGGAAGAAAGAAAGAAAGAAAGAAAGAAAGAAAGAAAGAAAGAAAGAAAGAAAGAAAGAAAGAAAGAAAGAAAGATTGAGAAAAGAGATAAGGATGTAGCTTAGTATGAAGGTCCTAAATTCAATTTACAGTATTGGAAAAATGTTAAGAAAGGGCAAGAAATTACCAGTTTTTTTCATGTGTAAAAAAGAAACTGTCTTATGTTTTGATAACCAAACATACAGTATTTTCTATTGGTTGTTGTTACTTTTTGATTTATTGAAAGGACAAAGTATTTATTGAAAGGCTCACCCAGTAGCCATACCAGCCCCTGGAACAGATGTAGCCATTCATTACATTTTCTTAATGTGGGAGTCCTAGAGGCTATGTGCAGAGGTTATGCGCACTCTCACAGAAGAAAGAAAAAAGATCAACTACAAGAAAAAAAAAAAAAAAAAGATCAGCTGTAATAGAGTTAAGCCCTGGGATAGGCTGAAAGCCCTTCCTGCTAATCTATGTGGTGTCCTGAAATGGGACTTGCTCCCTCAGACATCAAGATGAGAACCAGCAGCATCCTCAATGTGGCCTCTGGGAAGAGGCATAACCGGCATCTGCCACAGGAAATATCTAGAGCAACAGTCCAGACATGGAGGAGGAGATGGCAGGCTCAGACCACAGTGCTTGTCTTGAGTAACTTCTACAGGTGCTCAGGAACCTGCCTTGTAAGTGTGCATGAAACCATGTGATTTCATATCCCCAAGTGCTGGGTTAGGGGCGGACAGACACACAGGCTCACCCTGCCCCTTGTCTTTCCTACTTAATTTTTGAATAATGAAGCTGAAAAGCAATGCAAACAACCCCTGGGCTGCGTCTTCTGGGTCTTTTTGCCCCTCAAAGCCCAGGGCTGAGGAGCTGTGCATGTGTGCACACCACATGCCTTTCGTGAAAGCCTATTTCCAAAAGGCTCCATCTGTGAGGGAAGTTTCACCAAAGAGTCATGGCAACACAAAGATTGCCCATTCACCTCAAGATTTCTCTGGAGACTTCATTTCTAACCATGTAGAATCTCTCTGACTCTTCATGTATAAGAGGAGTGGTCACATTGTCCGCAGAACTCACCGTTCTAGGTGAGTTCCTATAGGAGAGGACCTAAAAAGATGTTGTCATTCCTATATTTACATTTAGAATTCTCTAGTATTTGACTTATGGTAACTGTAAAGACAGGTGGCTACAGGCGTAACTCACTGCCTGGCAAACGTGCACTCTATCACGTCGTCGCAGTCTATAATCCCTGGTAGGTGAAGATGAACTTCCCATGATGCTCTCTTCCATGGGCTGGTCAATGTGGGTGGGGAGCTGAACGTGGGACTCCACACAGCACTGCCACGTGACCAACGCCAACCTAAGGCCAGTATCTATGGGTCTCCTTCTGCTGATTAGGCAGCGAGAGCGGCATTATCTGCTGCCACGCATTCGTGGCTCAGAGGATGAAATCAGGTAATTCATTTGAAAATGATAGGAAAAATTAGAAAGAAAAATATAAATATAAGGCATTTTTGTAGGCTTGGCACAGAGAGAAATAAGAACCTTGACCCTGGAAGGATTTACACAAAGGGGAATTTGAGACTCTTCTCTAGGTTCCGTTCATGGGACAGACTTTGTAGTGCTATGACAATGCAAGGCTCTCACCCACCGAAAATGCATTCAAGAGCATTGCTCAACTCTGGCTTCACTTTCATTCCTAGGTGCTTTGTCATCTTCTTATGTCCTTCCCTAGTTTTCCTGGCTTATGGAAGCGCACTAATGAAACTTCAAAGGTCAGGATTGCTGAAATGCTAGCAACTGTGTCCGACCAGAAGTCTCCACCCAGCTACCGTCTCTGCCTGTCACCAAAGACACTGGGTAAATCCCTCAGCCTCACTAAGCCTGAGCTGCTTCCCCGTGCAAGATGGGAACAACTCCCAGGTCTGGAGTGGCTCCTTGGGCCAGTGAAACAGCTGCTGTCTGCGTGAGCGCACCTAAGGCCTTGATCTGGCAAGCTGTGGGCACTTGAGAACAGCGCTTCCTGCCCCTTGCGAGACATGGGCACGTCCCTACAGAATTACAGAGCGACCCTGTCCAATGGGTGGGTATCTTCCTACTGATGGGTAGGTTGTGCAACCCTTAAAACTGCCTTGTCTAAATTGAGATGTTAGGTAAGCATAAAAAACACTGCAGATTTGGGAGACTTAGTATGAAAAGAATATTTTTAAAAAATCCTGAACACTGTTCACATTGATTACTGTTTTTGTAATGGCAATGCATAGAGATATGTGATATATATATATATATTGATATATATATATATTATGGAATTAAAATATATTATTAAAATTTATTTCATCTCTTTCCTCTCAAAGTGACTATATGAGAAAACTTAAAATGACAAATGAGGCACAGAGTGTATTTATTGAACTGTGCTGCTGAACAAAATGAAATTCTGAGTTTTCCCAAGCTAAAAAGGGGCCAACTTCAGTAATCTACACATTCTGTGGGATCAGTTACTTCCCCAAGCATTTCAATTAAAATTAATCTTCAGAATATAGTTTTTGTACTTTTTATCTGCCAAGCAATCTGTTATCTACTTAAATTAATGAATCGAAGGATGGCTTTTTATCTATATTTGAATAGCATCACAGAACTAAGAGTCATAAACACAACAATTTAGTCATGTGTCAAAATGTAACAGCCCTCATACCCTGTTAAAAGCTTAACTCTTGGATCTGTACGATAATTTCCAGCTATATATTTTTCCCAATTTGGGTGACAGTTAAATGGATACTAATTTTCCTCAATAGTTACTAGGGAGGCTTTTGCCAGGGAAGCTGGTAATGCACATTTCTTTGAAGGTCTCGCACTTGTTAATGCAGGCCGCATTACCTTTCTACATCTTTAACTCCTCATTTCAGAATGGTCACAGCAAGTGCCAGGTCGACTCCCACGGGGATGCCTATAAAACATATTTCCTGTGTGAAAGATCAATAGGACTGACCAGCTGTACGAACTCCATGCCACTCTAAGTCAGTGTGATGGGGGTTCGAGGGCAGGGAATGCATTTTCCTATAGCTGTCTATTCTCACTTTTAAAGCAGCTGAAGCACTTTAAAGAAACAAAATCAAGTCGCCCGTGTGCAGTGTGGCAGTTGTCTTGGCAGCTAGCCGATACAACAGCCAACATGAAGAGGATGCAAATGACTGTCTAGGGCTGGACACAAAAACAAAAGACAAAGAGCTGGAGTTTATCTCAATTAGTAAAAAAAAAGTATACACAAGTATTTTTGTCTAGCACATGAAGCAGCAAAAGAGGAAAACAAATGTACAGGAGGGACAGCAACATGCTGATTATGTCACCGAAGAGTCATCAGTGGATCCGTGATTGAGAATTTTCTGTTCTTCTGGCGCTGTGGTCAGCATAGTACTTGTGACAAGGATGTAACCCATCCTGGCACCGCAGGCAACTTCAAGCAGTTAGGCAATTTCAGTAGCATGTGGCTGGTAGGTAGCAAATGTGGGACCTGATCCCGATTTGGGTGACTCTAGGGTGCCTTAATATTGTCCACAGCAATTTGCTTGAATAACTCACAACATACAAGTGAATAACTGGGTGCTCCAGTCTTTGCTTTGGGGACCCTACTTAGCAATCCCCCAAGATACTTAACAAATGCAGCCCCGAGGGCCTGGAAAGGAGATATAAATGTTATAAGCCCCATGGTGAAAGTTACATAATACTGTTGCTATTGGCTTCTTGGCAGTTTTAACTAAATATTTTTTGCTTAAAAAAATTAAAAACACAAACAAATCTTTCTCCAAGGAATTCCTTCGTCCGATTGCCTTCTTTTTATTTAATTTTATCATTTTTTTGGATTTATTTCTACCTTGACTCTTCAGACTGGATTAAGAGCCAAAATTATGTCTTTTAAATTACATATTCACAGTGATAAGGAGACTCCAGATAAACAACCTTAAATTTAATCTTTTCAGTTTCTGTCATAACTGAATTCATTTTATTTTTAAGGATTTCTAAAAATGACAGAAGGCATCACTATTATTACACTTTTTATTTAATCTGAGCAACCTGATTTCCCTTTCTTCAGTCCAGTTTGACCTTGCATTGACTTCCAGTACAGAAATGTAAATTATTCTTAATTAACTTTTAATTCCTGCCCAGTCCTTTGATGTTTAAACGACCCACAGAAGGATCCGTCCCTTGGGAGCTGAGTTGGCGCATCCCACAGAGTAGGCACATAGGCATGGCTGCTCGTGGTGCCCAGCGGCCAGGAGCCTGGACCTCCAGCCAGCTTCTCCAAGGGAGGACATTGGGTCTTGTGGGCCTGAGTAAAGGGCTGAATCATTTCAGTGTACTTTGTTCTTTCATGTACATGCTTCAAGGAGTTAGACATGTAGCATGCAGCTGGTAGGTAGCAACTGTGGGACCTGATCCCAATTTGGGGTGACTCTAGGGTACCTTAATATTGTCCACAGAAATTTGCTTGAATAACTCACAATGTACAAGTGAATAACTGGGTGCTCCAGTCTTTGCTTTGGGGACCCTACTTAGGAATCCCCCAAGATACTTAACAAATGCAGCCCTGAGGGTCTGGGAAGAAGATATAAATGTTATGAGTCCCATGGTGAAAGTTACATGTCTTTGACAATCCAGTACCGGGGAGTAAGTGCCATTTCCATGGCACTTAAATGTATCAGACACTGGTCCGAGTGCTTTTCATGCTCTCATTCATGTAATGCCCACAGTATCATAGGAGGTCAACTCTACCAGGTGCCCATTCACAGCTGAGGGAGCTAGAGCAGAGGCCATGGGCACCACTGATACCTGCACTAAGCTGGCACCAGTGTGGCCTCTCCATGTTTTGCCCAGGTGCCAGGTCCCTGAACTCAGGGGCTCAGAGAGGAGAGGGTGTAAGGGTTGAAGGGCACAGTACAAACTTAGTGCCCAGATGGACCAGCACAGGTTCTAAGATAGCCTGGTGGAAAAAGACCTCATCAAGCAGGTAGACAGAGATGTTTCTGAAGACAGGGCTCTCAGCCACTCCTGCAGCATAGATGGAGCCCACAGGCCAACTGGCAGTAGGGGCCACAGCAGAGGGGGAGGGCAACTAGAGGGGAAGGGCAGTCAGAGCACTAGCTAGCATGCAGCAAGGGAAGGCTATCTGTACCCAAGAAAGTTTAAGTGTAGATCCCAGGAGGCGGAATACAGTATGGAGTGACAGGCCGAGCCACTCCTCCCACTTAGCCATTTGTTCATGTGACATTTACTGAGCTCCAACTGTGTCTGAGGACAAGAAAGTAAACACAGAGGAGGAAGGAGGAAAATGAAGAGGGAAGGGAGAGGAAAAGGAGGAAGGAATGAAGCAAGTAGATACTCTATTACTTCCAAAACGGAAGTCCAAGTAAATTCCCATGGGCTCTTTGATGCTTCCTCCCAGCCTGACTTCATCAAGTGCCTCAGCTAATGTCACAACAATGCCTTGCTGCTGTCACAGCTGTGAAAGCTACAAAGGCCTAATGCAGAAATGTAAATAAATGATGAATTCTTAGTGGGGGCTGGATAGATCGCAAGAACAGACATCTGTGCATGAGAAATGGATCATGGCTTTTTCAGATAAGTCTGAGACACACACAAGCATGTGTACACACGAGTGTGCATCCATAAATGCTGGCCTCCTCCTTGTCCTTGCCCAATGGTGAGCAGGCATGCATTCTGCAAGAGTGAGGCAAAGTTCCACCCAAGCTTGTATCCATGAGCTAGGTACATTATCACCTTCTCTGGGCCAGAGCACTCCTGGGCGAGTGGAAGTTTAACCTCACTGCCCTCAATAACAATAACTCAGATTCTATCAAAAGACAGGGAGTAAACTGCACTTCCCTCCTTGGATCTAAGGTATCCTGCGGAGCCCGGGTGGTTATTGCATTCTGAGCCCACTAAAAATGCAGAAATAACTTAGAGTCTATTATGAACTGCTGGACTTTTTATTTGGGCCATGGCCTTTTTGGGTGTAATGGGGCCTGTAGCAGCAGGGGCAAGGACGAGAAGGACCCAGTTTCATTAAAGGAGAGCTGGGTCTGCACTGTGCTGGGTGCCCTGGAGAACCTGTCTCTCCATGTGTGGTGACATGGGACAGGAAAATTTGGAATCCGTCCTGATCATGTTATGCTGGGCATCCCACCTGCCCGCCTGAGCATTCAACTCCACTTCCTCCCCTGCCCCCATCCTCTGTCTTGTCTCACAGCCTCAGCAAACAGACAGGGCCCCCAGCTCAAGAGGCCTCCCAGCAGCCCTGTTGACATGCCCATCAGCCAAATGGGCTGAGGCTGTACCATGGACTCCAGTCTCACTGCTGTCTCATAGATGAGGGTGTCGGGGTCCAGGGCACTGAGTGACTCAACCAAGGACAAGCAGTCAGTTAGGAACATGAGCTGTCTCTTGTCTAACCAAAGCTCAACTCTTACGTCATGGTGTTCTTGCTGCAAACCCACAGCCTAAGGGCAGGCTCGCACTGGCTTTAGCCTCCTGGGTGTGTCTGTCAAGACAGCCCCAGGCACTCCAGCTCAATGCCCTCCAGGCCAGTGAAGTTTCCTTCCTGCCCATCTCCATTCCTCTCCATCACCAGCAAGGACAATTTAGCATCATCTAGATACTTGTTCTCAGATCTCTCTCCAAATGGTAGTTTGGATTCTCTCATTGCCGTGGTGTGGCCCTAACATAGGATGTGATCTGCTGACCCACAAGTGAAAGCGACTTCCACCCAGGGCATAGCCTCCTGGAAAATAGAGAGTGAGGAAGGAGAGGGGGTGTTTGACAGAAAAGCCAGATTTTAGTCTTATTCTTGTCAATTTTGAGTTGGTCCACTGGGAACCAAGTTCTCTATGTGTGAAGAAGGGTCACATAAGCAGTTCCATAGGAGGCTCTGAGGTTGGAAAGCAATGCATCTGAAACACACATGTGAGATGTGTGCACTTGAAAACACCCCATGCATAGCTTCTTGAAAGTAGCCGCCACCCTCATTTTAACCCTAAGTTCTCACTTCTTCCTTTCACTAGGGCCCTGAGGACTTCTCCTCAGACTGTCCCCATTCTGCCCTCCCCATGCTGCCCTGCCTGCCCACCTGCACTGTGCCTTGAATGCAGAATTCCTTTTCAGCCTCCCCTGGTGCCCTTGAATGGGCCCTTCAGATATGGCGCTCTGGTAGTGTGGGGAGTGCAGTGTGTGGAGGCCTTTACTGAGCCAGGGCAGGCTGTCCCTAAAGGCTGCACAGCCCATGGCTGCCAAAGAGATGATAAACTGCACCACACTGCAAATAGCACCACCATTCCCAGGATTCTGGGCCAAAGTGGGATTCAAGATGCAAGGAAGAACAGCACTAAGTGGCAGCTGGGATTTAGAGGGAATGTCCCATCAGCTTCAGCCATGGCAGCAGTGTGCACAGGGAGGGCACTGAACCGGTTCTGATGAGCTGGAGGCTGGGTGGGTCCAAGACCCTGCTTGTGCTGCAGTGCTTGGATTTGTGGGCCATGTCTGTTTCTGACCTTGCTTTGTCCAAAGTGCTGAGGCCCTGGAACATTCTGCTTAGGAGGAGCAGTTTCAGAGCCACAGGGCTGGGGCTGAGCTCCACCTCTGCCGTGGGACACAGCAAGGGGTAGCTTCTTGCCTCATAGTCTCCTCACCCATGAAATCAGATAATAGTGCCTGGGGTCCTGGGGATGGAAAGTGCCCGAGGCAGAGCGGACTGAGCTCCTTGGAAGGGTCATTGGCCAAACCCTGTGACTTTGCCCTGTGTTGTCTCGTGGATCCACAGGAAGACCCTGCGAGGTCTATCATCATCCCTTCTTTATAGGTGACAAAATCCAAACTAAACAGAAGCTCAGGAAGCCAAGTAATCTGTCCAAGGTCATAGATAAAGAGAGATGTGTCCTGTAGATGATTAGACGCTGCCCTCCCCACCAACGACCATCCTTTAAGGGCCAGCATGGCCCAGTCCTGGAGGAAGGAAGGGTCATCCTCAGCAAGGGCCAAAGGCTGAGACTCAGGAGCTGGTTGCAGGGCTCCTGCTTCACTTCTTATCATCATGCAGCCTGGGGCAAGCCGTGCATCTCCCTGCGCCCCAGCTGCCCCACCAGCGGAATGGTGACAGCACTACATGTCCACTGCTAGATGACATGAGCCAGGATTTGTGGTGCACAAAGCAGGACATGCACCCCAAGTGCCGACCCTACCCTTCCTAAAGGCACCACTAACCTCTCCCCATCTGATGCTTGACCTTGGACACACCTATCCGTGGCTCTTCCAGCCAGGCACTGCACCTGTTTCCCTCTCCAGCTGCTGGCCTATGTGGCCACATAGCAAGGCCTTTACACAAGGCCAGCTAGACATCCGTGAAGGTTTTAGCTCCTTTCCTAGGGACTCTTTTGCTGTGTACTTGTTTTCCTTTTCTACTCCTTTTGTCCCCTTTCAGGTGTTATTTAAAAAAAAAATCACAAGTATCTTCACAAGGCCAATTTTAAACCTCAGAAAATAATCAGATGAGGAGAAGGACATTCCTCCTGTTCTGTTGGAGTCTGGCACACAGGGTGGCAGAGCAGACTGTAGGAGCTCTGTAGGAAGCAACTTCACAGCCAACCGTAATGCAGTCAGACAGATGCAAAAGAGAAACAGCCAGAGCTCAGAAGAATGGTGTCCTCAGCAGACATCTCAGGGGCTGCAAGGGACCCGCACACCTAAGCCCCTGGAG
>PVKA01027614.1:0-30312 GCA_004027165.1 Ctenomys sociabilis
AGAGAGAGAGAGGTGTCACTCAGATAATGAAGTGAAGGAAACACTTCCAGCCCACTGGTTCAGGGGCTCAGGTTAGTGTGAGCTTTATGGGGAGCAAGAGGAACCTTGGGGGCACAGCCTCTTCCCCGGACATCCAGGTGAAGCCATGGGAAGTGCATCTGTTTGGCTCATGCAAGAGGCCCTGCCCCTGCTGTGCCCGCCCCAGAGCTGGGCATGGAGTGCAGAGTGCCCGGCTGCTCCTCTGGGCCCATCCCTGTGCTGTGGGGCTCCAGGGCTAGATGGAGTGGGTGTGCATGTTCTTAGAATGGTGTGCCTCCCTTTGGCAGGAAAAGTGCTTTGCATTGTGTAGCAGGTGAGCATTGAGAAGCGCTAAGTCAAAATCGAAAACAGAGACACTTGTCAATATAGTGAGGCAGAAATCCTACCCTTCAAAATCAGCAGAAAAAGGGAAATCGCTACTAGAGTGGGAGTACTGTTCACAGTATTTGGAGCTTATAGGAAGCTCAGAAATATCCAGAAAATGGAAATCTTCCTATTCGGTTAAAAATAGAGTCCATTTTTGTGCAAAATAATGAGGAAATGAGAAAGCCTTGAGCAGCCACTTTCAAAAATAAGGTGCACATTCAAATGCCCAAGATCGTACCAAAGTGATGCCAGCTTCATGGGTCACCACAGAGGATGTGTGGAGGCACTTTCCACAAACACCGTGCCGTTTGATGCAAAGCTGCATTGTGTTCTCCTGGGGTCCCGGGTGCACAATGCAGAGCCAGAGGGAGGAGCACATCCCTGACTGAGAGGTACTCAACAACTCAATGCACCACGGTACATCCCAGCATAGACGGTAACCGAGGCCCACTCACTAGTGTGGGGAAGGGCGCTGTAATCACCCTGTGTGGAGCACCTTGGGGCTCTGAGGACTCTGTGCATTGCTGTGCAGGGATCCTTCCATCCCAGGAGCTGTCCTGGAGTGAAGGGGCAGCCCACAGAGGAACAGGACATGCAGCAAGAAGGAACCTGAACGCACAACCCTCGTTCACACTCCCAGGTCCTAGAAAACGGCAGCCTTTGCAGAAGGTCACACAGCAAAGAATAAAGGGGTTCACATGGATCAGGAAGATTCTGCTTGATCCCCAGGTTGGCAGTGTGTGGGTGTGCCAGTGTGTGGGACCCCAGCAGCTGCACATGCCGGATGTGCTCCTTTGGTCTTGTACAGCAATAAAAGGAAGGCGTGGCCACATCTAGAATCCTGCAGACGCTTTGCATGGAGGGACACTGGGGAAGGAGGACCACAAGCGTGTGATGAGCCAGGATAGCCTAGCGACTTAGCAAGGCTCCGTCTCAAACAAAACAAAGCAAAACTATTGAAAAAGGGGGTCACAGCTCAGCCCACAGTGCTCATTCACCAGTCGGACACACGCTCCACTTGGGCACAGTTTCCATGAGGGGCCGTCCTGGGGGCCATGGCACCTCAAGAGTCCTCCTCCTGGTGTGCCAAGTATTGTGGCATATTTCTTTCCTGTGTCATGGTAGGGAAATGTGTGATGCAGGTAACTGTCCCACGAGGACAGCTACCATAAGAGACAGAGGAAGGAGGACAGGGTTCTCCTTTCAAAATGCCATTACTATGCAGAAGCGAGACTTGTAATCTCTGCCCCATCTGCTCGGCACGTGCAGCAGTCCTGCAGTCGGATTGCTGACCGGCTCAGCCCGCATTTTCCTGTGCAGCCCCCTTGGGCTCAGCCCTCTGCACCTTCTAGAGAGCCAGGTGAGCGCGGGCCACCTCGTGGGCTTCCGTCTGCCTGGCCTGGGGAAGTTGCTCCTCCTGAGCTCGGAGGCAGCCGGCCCAGAGTCCATGGTGACCTCGTGGTCTCAGCCCCAGGGTCGCACTCACAGGGACAGACCCTGGTCCTGACTTTCTTCTGGTGTCCAGTGTGTCCCCGGACCCCCGCTGTGTCCCCTGTGAGTGTCAAAGTCAGTGTCCTGACTTCCTGTCCCTCTTGGCCTCTGCACCACCCGGCCCTGGTGCCTGAGTTGTGCAAGCTGAATGGGAGACTGTTGAGTTGTGCAGCCACCCTGGGACTCTGCTTCCCTGGTCCCCAGTGACCCCAGAGCTGGCAGGAGGCTCAGCGTTTCCAGGGGCCTGGTGGCATGTGAGGACCTGCTCTGCCGGAGCTCCTTGCACACACATTCACCATGCGCACTGCTGGTCACAGTGCACTGCTGCCGAACTGAGCTGCCTACTGGGCTGAACACCAGAGCTGGGTCATTTCCCACTCCACGTGGCTGCTGCTCTCAGCCCAGGAATCTGCCTTCCCCGCTATGGTGTTATGGCTGTGACTGTTCATAGGCCTTGTGCTGGACCTGTGCAAGAGTCGAGTTTCTGAGTCAGGCTTATGACAGTGCACCTGTGATTGCAGGTCACCTGTGTGTGCACCTGGCAAGATTCTCCTCTCTTCTTGAGGCCTCACAGCCTCCCACACTCCACCCAGCACACCTGCGGTCACTCATCTGGCTGTGGAAATCTCTGTGGTATCCTCAGCTCTGCTCGTGTAGTCATGTTTCCATCATTGACATCAGGAATGAAGCTCTGTCCTCCAAGTACTGCAGCCCCTTCCCCTAGATGCTGGCCCAGAAGGCTGAAATCTGCATCCTCTGGAAATTGGGTTTGTAACACTTTCAAGCATCTCCTGCTGTCCCACAGCAATGGCACCATTTAGAGTAGCAGCTGCAGTTGGACACAGTTCCAGCTTCTCAACCAGCTGTGAGACATGGGGTCAGGGCCACTGCTTCAAGAACTTGGATCCTGTCCTGGGGAGCAGCCATATGTCCTGTCTTGAAGGACCCCTTCTGAAGGAAGTCTGCCTTTTGCACCTGGGGAGTGAGGGACAGGAGAGGGGAGGCCACACTCCTTCTTTCTCTGACTGAGGTTGTGAAGGAGAGACTGTCTGGATCCAAGTGACCACTTCCTGGCTCTCAGCCTCAGGTCATGGCCCCTGGGCTCTCCTCCCTTCTGGCCCTTGGTGAGTCGGGACAATGGCAGGGTTGGAGGGACTGAGGCAGGAATTAGGGAAGGGGTCCTGATTCCTGCTCAGCCTGACGCCAGCCAGGAAGTTGTGGGTTCAGCAGGAGACCCCTCCACTGCTGCTGGACTCAGGGGCAGCAGAGGACTTGGTCCTAGACACAGGACCTGGGTGGGTGTGCAGCAGGCCGGGTGCTGGAAGGGCTGGGGAGGGCGGAGCCCATCTGCTGGTGTCGGGAATCTTCCAGAGCAAGCAGGGTCGGGGTGAGGTGAGGTTCTTTGGTAACAGTGGGAACCCCTGCTACCCCACCCTTCAGGACCCTGCCCGCTGGGCATTTCTAACTGGGCTTCTCTTCCAGGGCTCCTCCTGGGCCAGGATTTCCCCACAGCGGAGGATGAGTCCTGTTCACTCTGCTGGGCAGGAGGGAGCTGTCTTGTGGGCTGGGGTGTTCTACTCAGGTCCCCAATTGTGACATGGGAAATGTGTACCCCATAGTCAGCCTCCTTCCCCTTTTTTAATTTAGGAGAGAGAATGCCTTGTTTTGCAATTTAGGCTGAACTTGAACTCACAGTGCAGCCAAGGAACTCTCGATGATCCTCCTGCCTCAGCTTCAGGAGTGCTGAGACTGCAGGACTGTGCCACCACGTTCATCTTGATCCTGTTTTTTGTCTCTTGTTTTCTTGTTTCAAAAAGAAAAACACTTAATAGTTGTTTATACTTACTCTCTATTGAATCATGGACTTACATAATGTTTGTATTTGGAGGAACTGAGCTAGGCTCCCACCCATCTCACAGGCTTCCTTTCACGGTGACCACACGTCAGCCCTCTGAGCCATCTGAAATGCTCTCTGTTGCTGTGAGCCACACCCAGGCTGCCCCGCCTGCCCTGGGTCTCAGGAGCTCCTGCTCTGCTCCAAGGGCTGCTCAGTGCCTGCGCACCAGCGAGTTCTCTTCCCCATCTGGGCCTCCCCTGGCCTCTGGGAGCCAAGATCCCCTCTAGGCTCCTGACTCTGCAGGAGGAGATGAGCTTGTGTGCTACTTGCCCCATGCTGGTTCAGCCCATCAAGCACGGTGTCTGCGTGCCCATCCGGTCTCACCGAGCACAGAGGTCCCTTGTCTCTGAAGGGTGCGGGACGTTGCACTCTGCCTGCTCCACACCCTCTTGGTCCACTTGTCCCTAGACTCTTTAGCTGATCTGTCTCTCCGGTGTGGTGACTGGTGCAGCAGTGACCATGGGATGCTGCTGTCCTGGTGACACGCGCATGTCCTCAGAGGAGACTCAGCCCCAGCAGGACCCAGGCTGAGCCCTTGATTCTCAAAGCACTTAGGGTCTCAGTCTTCCCCTAGCTTCCTCTGAGGAGGAATGGGAGGCCCCTCAAACTCTTTCCATGGTATTTCAATTTTATCGAAAGAATTTGTGTTTGCAATGTTGTTTATGTAAAAAATCTCCTCAGCAGCTTTCCAAGGTTTATCCTCACACAGAAGCAGGGCGGCTGAGCCCTCTGGTCTGGGCCCAGCTGTCTCCCAGGCACTTCCTTCTGCCCATCAGGCTGGGGCGCTTGACCTGAGATATCTCAACCTTCTGTCACCTTCAAAGGAAAAAGCTCCTGCTCAGCTCAGAGGCTGTACTTTATTTTCTTCAGCGTTTTGGTCTAGGAATTGACCTCAGGCCTGTGTGCTTTCCCGGCCTGTGCTTGTGCCGCTGAGCTATACCCCTGCTCACAGGCTGAGTTCTAAGTTGACCCAAGAGCGGCACCTGTTCACCACGTGCAGCATGACATTTTGTGGCGAGTAGACATGGCGCAAGGCACCAGTCAGCACACGCGTTGCCCCCTGCATCTTCCTTGCTGAGAGCACTGTAAGTTGCCTCTGAGTGATGTGCAAGACCAGGACACCCCATTAGGCCACAGCGTCCTAGTCCCTGGTGGGTCTCCCGGCCTCCTCCTCCTGTCCACGGGGAGCTCAGTGTCCTCTGGCGACCCTGGCAGGTGGCCATTCCTTTTGCTGTCCCTGGGCACTCAGCACAGTGAACCCTACCTGTCTCTAAGGATGAAATCTGAGCAGGAAGCAGGCCATCATCTTATGGATGAGTAGAAAACAGTGACTGTGAATGTGGGCAGCCCGACACTCTGCAGCTCCGGGCTCTTCCAGAGCTTGCTCTTATGGGGCTACGAGCTCATCGTCCCTAGCTCCACCTCAGGTAGGATAATGAGGAAATAGAGACGACGCTGATATGAGCACAGGAAGCGCTGAGGGATCCCCATTAGGGTCTCATTGGACACCCTCACATGGACAGCATGAGGTGTGCATGGAGCCTGCATTGCTGGCTGGGTGGGGAGTGTATCTACAGAGCTGCTGGGGAAGGTACCCCCATGAGAGTGAGTGTCTTTTCTCTGGACCTGGTTGTTCTGCATCTTTTCCAGGAGACAGAACCCTGGTAGCCCCAGCAGTATGTCCCCTCCCATACCTTGGGCAGGCCCTCTTGCTCCAGGGATGGGCCTGACTCTGGGTGCATGGTGCTTTCGGAGAAACTCTGGGATGGGACAGCCCATGTCTATTTGTGGTCAACTCTGGAGAGGTCCTAGGGCCAGGGCCCCGGTGAGGAGGTCCCGTCCTCCTCTGTTGCTGCATGGGCTTCACAGCTGCTCTCCGCAGAGCACCTGTGAGGTCAGCCAAGCATGTGGTGGGCAGGGCAGGGGGTGACCACCATAGCAGGTGGACCAGCACAGGGCATGCTCCTGTTCTGCTTTCCTGCTCTGCTCTCTGCAGAGACCTGGGGCATCGTGTGGGGCTGCACAGTGATCAGATGTGTTCTGTAGATGATATCAGGGCAGGGAGCTCAAAGGTGGATGGGATCTAAGCAGCTGTCCCGGCTCTGAATCCTCCTGTGGCCCCCAGAGTCTTGAATCTGCTGCACAGAGCTATGCTCCTTCAGAGGTCTCTAAGTCCCTGGATGGTGCTTTGGGCCAAATCTGCTGTGCTTTCCTAGGTCACTTCTGTGGGGACATAGGTGACAGTGCCAGGCTGTTGGTGTTGCATTTATGTGTGCAAAGGGTAACTATAAATGCCGCACTGTGTGTGTGACCTGTGTGTCAGTTGCAGGGAGATTCATGACGAGCGGCAGGGGCTGAGCCGGTGTAGGGCAGAAGGCAGGAATGTGGAGAGCCCTCCTGGTCCTCGTGTAGGCGAGGAGGTGCAGGTTTGCAATGCTGTGGAAAACTTACTGGGACTTCAGTGAGCGAACTCCAACCTACAACTCCCAGTGCTCCCCACGGTGAGACTGGAGACAGGAAGGCTTACTTGCAGTGGCGTGGAGTGGACGATGGGCAACCTGAGCACACCTTGACCAAGGTCTGAACCTGGGTTATGCTCACTGGTGAAGAAAAGAGCGGCTTGAGGATGAGCGGCTGTGGGGTGCCGGGCAGTGGGTGAGGGCCGAGAGCTGGGCTCGGGAGGAGGCCTGGGGGCAGCTCTGCCACGTGCAGCGAGAAGGACATGCAGAGAGCAAGCCTCGTGACACAGCTGAGGTAGGATCTGACGCTCTGGGGTTGGTGCTTCAGCCCTGATGTGTCATCACGCCCTGGGAAGTCACAGCCTGTCGCCTCGGCAGCATGGAGCCAGGCTCTCCCTCCTGCTCAGCTCACGCAGGGTTTGAGGAGCTAGCAGGGCAGGTGGCACTGACCTGGTGCCTTGCTTGGAGAGCACACATCAGCACCTCGGCTGGGCCAGTCTGCCCTGCCCAAGGCCCTGAGGGGAGGAGGAAGGCTCCCAGCCAGCTCTGTAAGCATGAGTACATGGAGCAGGGTCAGGCTCAGCCAAAGTGGAGACGACGGCTCCTCCTTCAGGGAGGGTCCCCCAGTGTCCCTCACAGTGCCCCCCTAATTGCTTTGAAGACGTTAGGGCAGAATCCCCCGTGGCTGCGTGGCCTCTGTGAAGGCCACGCACAGTGAATCCTTATGACACACCTCTGTGAGAACGATTATAGAGAAGACGATAAACACACGGGTTCCAGTGTGAAACAAGAGTGAGCCTGGAGATAAGCACGTGGGTGCAGCTGTGCCCAGTCTTTAACTTGGGTGCGCAACGTGACCGCCTGTTGTGACACTGACAGGGATCTTCTCCGAAGGGCATCCACATCCACCTTAATATTTGCTGGCTTGCTCCCAGGACGTTGTTTCTGACCATTCCCCGAGGACGCAGAATTTTGTTCTATAGTAAAGCAAAGTCATATGATAGTGAAACTTTAATCTTAGTTGCAATTGCAGACTTTCAATTTCACCTCCCATCCAAAGGAGAGAAGGCTTTAAAATGCTTCCTTGGGTTTGCAACTTTATAACAATGTCTCCCTGAGTTTTCTAGCTGTTGCCAGCCTTTGGGTCCAATTGCCACAAAGTAAGCAGCTTGTCCTGAATGAGCCAGTACCACAGAGCTGGTAGATGCCCTGGCTATCCAAAGCATGGAGACTGTTATGCCCGCTGTAATTACCCAAAGACCCTCTTGGTCTGATAGCTGGAGCTTTTAACTTAGCTCTCCTCTGAGATGGAAGTAGGTGGATGAGGCTCCTTTGGCTGACTGGAAGCCAGACTCGGACATCCCGCCCAGGATCACCACTGTGGAGCCACGAGAACACTGGCAGTAGATGACAGTTAGTGCACAAGGGCATATTTTGTTGCCTACTGTCCCCACTAACAGTACATGAGGATCACACGCACACAGGCTAACTTTCACATATGTCTGACCTTGTGACCCTTCTTTGACTTTTCCTCTAATCATGGCCTTAGAGACCGAGCCTGTGTGGCTCTTGTGCAGGACAAGGTGTAGGAGGGCTTGGGCAAGGTGTCTGGAATTCCTTAGAGGAGACTCAATTGGTAGCTGCAGGGCCAGGGAAGAGAAAGAGAGGGGGCACCATGCAGAGGCGGACATGAGGAAGCCCCGCAGAGCCTTCCTAGCACGGAGCGGGCTGAGTGAACAGCATGGGAGGGTGGGCGTGAAGAAGACAGGGTGGGCGCGCACAGAGAGCTGCAGGGCTCGGGCTGCAGGAGCATGGTGCTGGCCGCTGGGGAACAGAGGAACTCAGAGCCAGGTTCCTTCACCTCACCCAGGGCCCAGGTGCTGCTCCCTGCTGCTTGGTCTGTTGTTTGTGCAAGGTGGGCAAAGCGCGGTGGGCGATGCTGGGGGCTCTGTATAGCCACAGGGAAGCTTGAGTTATTTTGAGGTAGTGTAACAACTTCTGATTACGATATCTGAGTGTGAGACACTTTGAAAATATCTTGTGGACATAAGGAAGTCGTGCATTTAGACACATTAACAACCTTGTACACTGCTTGGGAACAATACTGCACTTTCTACACAGAACACACACGCCTGAGCACACACGCATTCGTGTACATGCGAGTGCTGTCACCCAGGGGCTCCTGACCATTCGAAGATCCCTGCATGGGGGCTAATGTGACGTTGAAGCAACAGGCGGCCTGGCCGGGTGGTGAATGGGAGGGAGCCCCAGGCTCCTGCATCTGCTGTGCTGCTGGAGTCCAGGTGCCCCGAGGACCACTCCAGCATCCCTGGTCCCAGAATCCTCAGCTGGCAAAACAGCAGGGACACAAATCCAGGATGATTAGTGCACATCTTCATGTGTGCCAGCCGGAGCTCCCTGCACCCTTGCACAGCGATTCTCACAGCAGCTGTGAGCTCAGAGAGCACAGTGAGGTTGAGGGTGCACTGGGCAGAGTAGAGTGAGCTGCTAGGGGGTGGAAAGCCCTCATTCTGGGCTACATGAAGCTGCTTCCTCTGGAGGAGACAGGAGTTGTGCACCTCAGGAGTGACCCTTGGGTCTCTTCTTGACCTCACAGTCTTCCTCGTGTTGGTTTCAGGAACAGGTGAGGCCCCTCAGCCCATCACAGAACAAGTCAGAGCCCAAGACAGGTGAGCAGGAACTGTCCATCCTAGGGTTGAACACAGGTCCAGTCCTGTGCAGGTAACACAGATGGGCATGCGTGGGGTGGGAGTGAGTTTTCTGTTCTGACCTCTGTGCCCTCTCTGTCCCCTACCCCAGCCTCATAGCCGCAGGATTACACAGTGGAAAATCTGGTCCTGGGGGGGGGGGGCTGGCTGGCGTGGTCCTGGTGGCACTCAGGATTCTGCTCATCCAGACCCAGCATGGTCAGAGGAGGCCCCAAGAGGCATGCAGGCCGTGAACAGCAGACAGGACTCATTGAGGCCTCAGAGTGGGAGAGACCTGGAGCAAAGAGGAATGTCTAGTGAGCCAGAACAGTTTGGCTCTCAACTGAGGATGTCTGTGTCCAAAATGTGCAGAGAGCTGTCGTGGTCACCAAGCCAAGAATCCTCTGGCATGGGGCGAATGCCCTTTTCCACGGAGCTGTGGGGCCTCCCCTCATCTTGCCGTGGGCTCTGCCACCCTGCTGTCTTCTCATCTCATCCCCAGGATGGGAGGTTGTGCCCGAAAGACCTAGAATTTGGTTCATGCAATAGAACAAATGAACACAAACTTGATTTTGCCATGAAAGCACAAAGTGCAAAATGATGCCCTCACACAAAGCGAGAAGGCTCGAAACCCACTCGCGTTTGTGCGGTGCTATGGTGAGGTTCCTGTTGAAATCCAGCAATTTGGACATGAACGCCAGCTTGTGTGATGCAGCAGGGTGTGGGTGGGCGCTGTTGCTGGCTCTGAAGTGTGGCAGTGGGATACAGAGTCCTCCTCTGCAGCCCTTCCTGCCTGCTGTGTATGTTCTCAGGACCAGATGCAAATGCCGGGGTAAAGTTACTTGTGCAGTTTGTGTCAAATTCTCTTGTTCATTGCTGGAATATACATAAGCAACAGACATGCCAATTAATCTGCTGTAATCCCTGCTTGCTTCTGGAAAGCTTTCCTTTCTGTCTTTGTTTGGTTCAATCATTCAGATTTGGTACAGAGCGATCGCCGTAGCTGGGAACATCCCCCTTCTTCCTTCCCAGGCTGTTACCTTGTGCTTCCTTTTCTGGCCCTCTTGCAGCTGGGAGGCAGTGGTTCAGGGCTGGAAAGGACAGAAGGGACAGCCTCGTCTTTCTGTTGAGCTGAGTGGAAAACCTTCCGCATTCTCCAAGATAATCATGGGGCAAGCTGCGTGCTCTTTGTAGATATTCACAATCAGGTTGTGAAATATTGGCTCCTACTTTACTTATAGGTTTTACAGTGAATGGGTTTGAGATGCAGACAGATGCTTTCTGTGCAGAAGTGGGTGTCTTATCCGAGCACTTTGCTATTTTATCCAGTCTGTAGGTAATGGATGAAATCACTGCCTATCGAATTCGGAACCATTCTGCACATGTCCTCTGAGTCCCTCGTGCTGCGGTGAAGTCCTCCTTCACTGTGGAGCAGACACCCTGAGGCATGGCTGCCCCTCCCCCATATCCACTCCTCCCCAGAGACCCCCACTAGGAAACTACACTGAGTCCTGGGCCTCTCTGCCTACCCTGCAGCAGGGACTCCAGAGGTAACCAGTGGTGAGCCCTGACACACAGGGATCCAGAGCTGTGTGCCCATGGTCCACGGTGCAGTCCAGCACTCAGGCCCTCCTCGGGAGACAGGAAAACAGCCTGCTTGGCTCCCTCATCTCAGACCTCAGGAAGTCACTCTGGAGAGCCTGCAGCACCAGGAGGACTTCTCTTGGGAGCATCTGGGTCTCAAGAGTAGGCGGGTCCCTCTCCTGGAGAAGGAGCAGAAGCTCGATGGCTCTACCAGCAGCCAGGAGACTGGATCCCTAGGTCCCTCCACAGTGACCAGTCCTATGAGAGAGAGTGCTGCAGCTGCTTCCATGAACCCCTGGCTGTTTGTAGAGACCTGGCTAAACGTTTAGAGTCCCTGCCTGTCTTCAGAGCCACACTTCAGACCCTGGCTGTGTCCAGGGACCAGAAAAGGCTCCAGCTGCCACTTGGATCAGGGTAGAGATGCTCAGCTGATTGCTGAACCGTGCTGTGGTCCCCCAGCCACCGGAGGCATCCCCAGGGAAGCACTGTCCCTCGGGTGCCCTCTGATCTTCCTAGCAGACCCCAAAGGCCCCCAGATGCCCTGCTGACCAGAGGCCTGGCTCTGCTATTGCAGCTGCGAGCTGGGCCTGGTCTCCACTTCAGGCCTCACCTGGGCTCTGGGGTCACCGGGAGGACTCGATGCACATGGAGTGACGATTGCACAACCAGGCCCAGGGATTGACAACCCTGCTTCTCACAGCCCCATATCTTGTTTATGACTCTGCTGCACCTGTGTCTGTGGTCGCTGGTGGGGTGAAGTGGATGGTCTGAGGGGCAGGGCTGGATGCAGATAGAGCTGCTGCCCTTGCACACACAGAGGGCTTGTGTCTGCACCTCCTCACTCAGGCAATTACCCTGATGACCGAGAGGGGGCGCGCGCGTTCCGTCCTTAACAGTGGTCTCTGTTCTGGACAGGAACAAGAGGGTGAGACCTTTCAGGGTATCCTGAACCCAGGTGACCTGGGAACACCCCATTCTTGTGCTGCTGCAGGCGAAGGGCAGAGACGCGCACAGACCTTGGTGTTCTTTAAAGAAGGGAGCGGAACCAGGGTAGCAGAGATGCGAGCTGCTGCGGGCAGGCTGTGGAGCCCAGTGTGAAAGCCCACCGGGGCCTGGGAAAGGAATTAAGGAACCTGGGGCTCGCACAGTGGAGAGCCTGTAGGTGATGGTGTGACCCGCAGAGAGCTGCCCAGGGAAGGCCCAGCAGGCCCAGCAGAGCTTCAGGCCCGCCTTAGACAGCACTCAGAGCCACAGCCGCGAGCCCTGTGCGTTTCCCTCCTTCCCTCCTCCTCCACGCTCTCCTTATCTAGGCCCCCTGTTGGCCACCTACCGTTTTGTTTCCTCTTTCCCCAGGTGGTCCTTACTCCTCCCCCCTTCTCCCACTCTTTGGCCTCCTGGTTCTCCTCCCTGTTGCCCCCCGCCCTTCCTTTCTCTCTGTCCCTGGCTGTCCCGGACAGCGCAGGCTGGAGCGAGGCAGGTGCCATCTCCCGGCTGCTCCTGGACATAACTCCAAGCTCATACTTTTTTTAAATTCTGGACTGCATTTTCCACAAGCAGGCCAGGTCGCTGACAGGGCAGAGGGATGGACTGCGGAGGGTACCTGGCTGGTCCCCTACTGTGGGATCACAGAGCATCAGGCAGGGGACTAATGGTCCTTTGTGTGTGGATAGAGCTCGAGAGAGTCTGAAAGTGTGCAGAAGCACCCTGCCGTGGACCAAGGAGCCCTCTGGAGTGAAACGATCCAGAGCCTTAGAAAACAAATTCACCTTGGTGGGGAGCACGTGGGCGGCCGCTAGAGCGGGCCGAGGGCTGCTCCTCTTAGTGGGAGGCAGGGTAAGGACTCTTCCTGAGGAAACAGACTTTGATCCCGCCTCTACCTGTAGGGGCCTGGACACCAAGGTGCCCAGGCTAGGTCGGGGTGGACAGAACTGACTTCGGGCTCAAGAGGGGTCCACGAGATGGAGATTCCGGAATGGGACGGGGCAGGGGCTGCGTGGTGAGTGAGCAGTTACCACACTTCTGTCCTCCTCGCCATGCTGTCGAAACATTTCCTACACAGCTCATCTTGATAAAACTTCATGCACACTCAGATCCTCCCTGTATGTGAGTTAGAATAAGCGGCCAGCACGGACGCCTGTGCAGAGAGGAATGGATGTGGAGGTGGGGAGGACAAGGCTCAGCCTGCATCCCCCACGGTGCGAGGGCGGCGCTCGTGGGTCCATCCAGACCCTGCTTTTTATGGTCAGACAACTGCTGCCCTGGGCATTGGCTTCCTGGGGTGCTTGCCTTGACTGCTGGCAGGTGGCGATGTCAGGCACCTAAGGCTCCAGGCATGGTGACAGGGACAGTGACATCAAAACTGTCTGTATGGTTGTGTGGGAAGGGTTCCTTGCTTTCTCTTTTCTTAAAGGTTCTTTTTTCTAAAGATGTCGCTAAAACGTTTCTCTCCTTTTCCTCCTTCCCTTCTGTTTCTTTTTTAGGTCCATAAATTTCACACTCAGCAATTTATTCCCCAGTATCATTGTTTTTTTTTTTTTTTTTTTTTTTTTAAAGCTTCATGAAAGTTATAAAAAATTTCCTTTGAATGTAATTATCTCCAAACTGGAAATTTCTGCTTGAACTGTTTCTGAATATTTTTTAATTTCCTTTTTTCAAAAATCTGAAGCTCCTAAATTACCTGGAATTTTTTTTTGAAGAGATGAAGGGAGGGAAGAGGCACAGGGGAGCCTGGAACCCACAACTGTGCTGTCAGTGGACCAGCTCCCCCTACTGTGCCTGTCAAATTGGGTCACTGGAGGTGACCAAATAGATTTGTTTGAGGTTCTCTTATGCAGGTCACTAAGGATTTGCAGATGTAGTTTACAAACACTCATCACAGGCTGCGGATCTTCTGACATCTGAAGGAGTTTTACTTTACAGAAGCAGCAGCAGCAGAGGTTCAGAGAGGCTGATTAGCAGCTTGAAATCCCACAGCTTGGAACTGACACTGCCAAGACCCAGCTGTGCGGATCTGGCCTCTGGGGATGTGCTCTGTGACCCCGGAGCCTTCCTCACACTTGCTGGGCACTGTGCGGACCCCTTGCAGCTGCCTTTCACTCAGGCATATTCACTGTACCTCTACTATATCAGGCACCACTCCACATGCAGTGACAGGGCAGCAAGAATTTTAGGACTGAGGATTCTGGTGTGCGGGGAAGCATGGTGTGTGGAGCTCAGATGTGGAGGAGCAATGACCTGTGAAATGTACACAGAGTTAGCGGTGGGCATTGAAGAGGGAGGAGCAGAAAAACAGTGCAAGATGGGCTGGGGTGACGTCACACGGGATGACCCAGTAAGGTATAGTGAGAGGGGGTGCAGGGGTCCAGATGCAGGAGGGAATAGGTCCCCAGCATCTGTGGGGCAAGAGCACTTGCTGGGGTGAGGCCTGGGGAGGGGCACACTGGGCTGCAGGGAGGGGCAGGGAGGCTGGGTGAGAGAGGGTTGAGTGCAGGGTGCACGTGGTGTTGACCATGGGCTCAGGCCCCATTGGATGGCCAGGTGCAAGTGCTAGATCCTGCGTGAGCTGAGGGTGACCGGAAGTGGCTGAAGCGCTCACTGGATGCAGCAGCTGCTCTGTGCTGAGTTGTTTGTCACCAGTATGTCCCACCCAGCACACCTGGACTCGCGCCCTGGACAGGGACACCAGTTCCATGAGAGCACCACCGAGCCCAGCCGAGCTGCCCTCTCCATCCTTGCGCAGTCCCTGCAGGGCACTCGGGCTGTCCTCATCCATCCGTGTGGATCCGAGGCCCTGCTCCTCAGGAGGCTGTGGGCCGTCTATGAGGAGCTGAGACCCAGGTGAGCACCCGCAGCTCAGCCCTCGCAGGCCTGCTCCTCAGCCGCCTGCTGTTATTGCTGCTCAGGGCCATTTCTCCCCAGGAGCCACTGTCTTCTAGGGCAGGCCCTGAATGTAGCTATAGTCCTATTCTTTTAATATACTATGGGCTGGAGGGATGTGGTATTACTGGGATTGAACCCAGGGTCTGCACACGTAGCATTTCCAGCCCTTTCAACATTTTGAGAGAGTCTTGCTAAGTTGCCAAGATGCCCAGGCTGGTCTTGAGCTTTGGCTGCTTCTGCCCCAGGCTCATTGATGGCTGGGATTGGACGCTTGCATCCCCGTGCCTAACCCCACAGTACTGTGCTGTCCTGGTCTCACAGGACCCAGGCACTTCCCAGAGGAAACCAGTGCTTGGCTGGCTGTGTCTCTGCCTGATCATGTTTGTAGTCCCTTGTGGAGTTCTCCTCTGCAGATTCCTGTCTCCTTCTGACCAAGTTCTGCTCTCAAGGTTCTGATTTCCATGAAAGACAGGCGGGAAGTTGGCGAGTTGCCCTCCCCCATCTGGATCTGCCCATCTGTGTCAGGCTCTGGGCTGGCAGCTGGCAGTGGCTGGCAGGAGCTTGTGTGCACGTGCACACAGTGGCTGGAAGGAGGATGAACGCATGCGCATGCATTCCCGTGCTGCCCACTGCCCGGGCTCCTGTCCCCAGGAATCTGTTTTATTGGGCTCTTCTGGTGGAGGGGGGCTCTGAGGATGCTGGGAAGTGAGCAGCAGAGCCCTGGAATGAGCAGTGCATGCAGGAGAGGGATGGGGCCTGGGTCCTTAGGGGAGCCCTGCATAGCTGTGTTGAGGGAGATGGAGGCATGGGGGTGACGCTGATTTTGTCTTGTCCTGGCCAACCAGAAGACGGGAATTCTCTCTAGCTGACCTTGAGAAGCCTCAGAGGAACAGAGCTGGGTCAATAAGACAGTTATTCATAGACAGGTGAATGTTTGTCTCAAAATAGATTTTTTCAGCACAATGAATACAGTGTCCCTGGAGTCAGCACAGGCCAGGGACACATCTCTGGTCTGTTTCATGCCCGCCCCCTCGCTGGCTTTCAGGGCTCTTTCCATGCGTGAGGTGTAAGCTGAGATGGACCATCCAGTGCGCACCTGAGGTCTCCCCTGGGTTTCAGGAAGGGCTGTCCCTGAGGCCTTCCAAGGCTGCTTTCGCCTACCTCAACGCGGGGCCTGCAGCACACCGGTGCACACACTGCCCATCTGGGACCTGCGTTGTCTGCCACAGACAGCTGCTCCTGGCTTTTCAATCATCTTTTTTTTTTTAATTTGAACAATGAGCAGTTGAGTCTAAAAAAATCTAGAAACAGACTTGTGCGATCAAGGTGTCCACGAGCATTTCACTTGAGCCATCCGTCGAGTCCTCAAACCATCCCGCTACTCAGCCCTCCCCTCTGACGTGGCCTGGTGGCGCATCTCCGCATGCCCCTCGCAGGGCTGTGTGGACCTGAGTTTCACCTGTAAGGAGCAGCGTTGTGCACTGAAGATCAAGGAAGCTGACCCTCAATCCCTGTACTCCTGAGCTCTGCTCCAGCGGAGGATCATCCTTACAGGAGCTCTTAGGATTTCCTCCCTTAGCCCCCGAGTTCCCAGCAGCCCCGGGGTCCCCTGGCACTGGGAGCCTCATCAATTTGCTGACAATGCAATATGCTCAGAAAGGCGAGCCGCTGTGTTTATTTCCTCCTATAAGTCAATGATTCCTGCCAATGATTCTTTTCTCCCTTTACACAAATAGAACACAAAACAATGAAACACGAAAGGATTGGAGCGGGTCACTGTCAGCAGCTGTCCTGCTGCCCTAGAGATACCTCATGGATCAGCCCTTCTGGGACAGCCCCACTCACGCTTTTTATGGTTTGGCGTCATCTGCAGCTCCCAGAAGCTTGCATGCTGTCTCTGGACCTGGGTTCCCTGCTGCATATCCCTCCTTGACCTCTGCTGCCATCCTGCACAGTTTCTCAATTTGCTGCCTGTCTTAATTACTCTTCATTTGTTGCTGGGACAAATACCCAACACTCAAAATGAGGGAAGAAAAGGGTTATTTAGGTCACAGTTACTGGAGGTTTCAAGACACTGGAGGACAGCCTGGGGCACTGCCGTGTCCAGGGTGACCCCCTCCACAGCTCTTCAAGTGAGGCCACCAGGTCTGGGCTGGGGAAAGGGAGGTGCAGGCTGTCAGTTTAATGGTTCATGCCTCTCGGACCCCACATGTCAAGGTCCTCTGGCCCCATCCCTCTGCTGCACACTGCTCCTATGGCCATTTTTGCCCCATAACTTACATGAGGCCTTGGCCGGACAACTAGACACAAACCACAACAGTGGCCCTCTGTCCCTGTTCCCCTCAGGTCTGCTCCAGACAAGGATCCTCCTTACTGGAGTGCATGGAATGTCCCCCCCTAGGGCACTGATCTCCCAGCAGATACTGGGTCCCCTAGCACTGGGAGCTCTGGTCTCACCTCCCTGGAGTCAGGGCGTGGTCTGCATTCCTGCCCTTCCTGCAAGGGTGACAGCCCAGCCTGTGCAGCACCAAGCAGCCCTGGGCTCCTCACTTGCGAAAGCTGGAGCTTCCTGATGTCGAAGTCTAGGTGTTTAGAGAGACAAAGAACACTTCCATTTTCATTTTCTCTTGATTACTCTTTCGCCTCCACAGGCCCAGAGTCAGCAGAGAGTCCAGGAGGGCTTACAGGCAGAGCTGGAGGCCGCCCAGGGATTCAGGTGGTCCTGGTATCCAGCAGGGCTCACGTGGAAGCACTGCTTACGTGTGTGAAAAATAGTCTGTGTCTATCTTGGGCAACTGCTGATATTTTAGCCTGATGTCATCGCTGTTGGTATTGGTCCTGGGGATTCGCCTGCAGTCCTTCTCACCCCCCAGCTACTTAGGCAGGTTTTGCTACATTGCTCAGTTGCCACAATTGGACTAGATTTCATAATCTTCCTGTCTCAGCCCCCAAGGGTGCTAGCATTAGAGGTATACAGCATCACAGTCGGGTAAGGTGGGCTTGTTTCCTAGCATCGAGAGTTACTATGTGCCATTGTTTTGCAAGGGAACATCACTGTACTATTCTATAGGGTCATGTAAGAGACTATTTTATAAGGAATTTTATTTTATAAGCATGCTGGGGTGGCCCAAAGATCAGTTGTGGAAGCTAGAAATTCTGTGGCATCAGGATCAAGGATCTGTGCCAGCAGGCTGAGCGATCTGCACTGGAGTCAGCAAGCCAAGCTCCTGGCTCAGAACCAGAGCACCCCTGAAAGATCCCAGAGCCATGCTCAGGGACAGTCAGGTCCTGAGCTCCTCCAAAGATGATGAAAGGTGAGCTCCCATCAGGAATGCCAATGCTAGTGTTTTTAGCAGACTGAGCAGTGCTCCAGATTCTCCACTGGAGCTAGGATGTGATACTCAAGGTGAGGACCAGAGGTCCCCCAAAGTGAGCCCTTGCCATCCTCTGGGACAGTGATTTCCCAAGAATTTCCTTTGGTGACATTAGCCAAGTTGACAAAAGCCTGCAGGACAAGGCCCTCCAGTGGAATAGCTCAGGAGGACCAGCAGCTTCCGGCAGCTCCCCAACAGCTGCTGTAGCTTCTACAGATTTGCCTCTCATGCTGCTGGCAACTGTCCTCAGGAGGGCCTCACAGGAACAGCGCCCCCAGCGCAGTTCAGCTGGGAGTTACAAGTTCACCACCAGCTGGCAATCCTCCATCCGCAGCAAATTAAAGCTGAATTAAAAGAGCACTCCACCTGGAACTTCTTCCTCCTCCCCACTACCTATAATTTCTTGCTCAGACCCAGATAAGGTGGCAGCTGTGTTCTGTGAGCAGCGTTTATGTCATCTTGCTCTAACAGGGGGATTCCTACTCGGTGAAGTTATTAATTCTCTTCTTGCTCTGTGCCCTTGCTTGCCCCACCTCCCAGTCTCTAGAGTCCAAAGCCCTCTGCCAAATACATAGAGCTAGAACCTTTCCTTTGTTCCAGACCCCAGCACGTTGCAGGCTAGTTTGTGGGATGATTTGCTTCCAAAATTCTGGAAAGAAATCTTTCTGTTTTCTCCAGTGGTCTCCCTGGTTTCTTGGGTTCTGCAAGAGAATGGTTACTGGAAAGCCTTGATGTGTGCCTTGCTCACTCAGGAAGAGCACAGCACATGGCCACAGTCCAGCCTGGTGGGTGGCCCAATCCTGGGGAGCAGTGTAGGCCCCTGTCACTCTGCCCAGGCTCAGGAGAGGTTGCCCAGCCTGGGTGTTACAGGCAGCCAAGTTAGATAGAAATATTCTAGGCAGTCAGACAGGGCCAGGCCCTCAAAGGGACAAGATGGCAGACAAGGTGACTTTTCAACTCCCACATGGGCCACACCTCAAGACAAAAGAGAAAACACAGCTACACACTTCCCTAGGGATGGGCATCAGGGATTGATACTCTAACTAGGTATCAATCACCTTGAAAGAGCCCAAAGGAGTCACTAGTCCAACCCCAACAGGAGACCCTGTCCCGGATTCATGCCCACTTGCTGCGTGACTCGCTTCCCCATTTGGTAATCAATTTTACCTGAGCAGTGGTGCTTGTAATCTCATTGGTCGACCATAGCTTTGTCCCACCTCATGCCCACCTAAGCAAGTTCCCATGTCTTCTTCACCACCTTAGGCCCTCCTCACTGCACAGTGTTACTCTATAACCCACTCGGGGTCCCCCACCTGCCCCTCTCTCCAACAGGAGCTTTCTTTCCTTCCATAAATATATTCTGCTCATGACCTCTGTTTGTTCTTAAAATTCATTCTTGGGTTTTAGAGAACACGAACCCATGCAGGTCAGGTCAGAGATCATTTTCCACCATGTCATTTGGAGATTAACTATATTGCTGGTTCACCACCCTAGCTGGGCCCAGCTCTCACTGCCATGTCTTTTTGCTGAGCGACCAAGCAGCACTCAGAGGTCCTTTGTCCAGCCCAGTTCCATGCTGCCCATTTATCTGGCTTTGGAAATTGGTTCAGAGAGGATGACCAGGTGGGGACAGGAAGGACAAGAACTTCCAGGGAGGACAGCTCTCCTCCTTCCCATCAGTGAAGGGCCCCCAACCTGACGGGTGCCTTCTCTCTGAAAGTCTTGGTGAGAAAATGACCTCCGAGGCTGAGAGCCCACATCCTGCACTGCGGTACTTGCTGCTGATCCCTGCTGCACGACGCTGACCTTTTTTGTTTCTCGTGTGCTGTGACAGGATGTGAGTTGGTAGGAGGAGACCCAGGAGCTGGGTGTAGGATACTGGAAAGCCACCTCTTGACTCAGGCCCAGCTGGTCCATGGCATGGAGCACCAGTGGCCCTGGGAAGCAGGGACATTCCAGGGCTGAGCCGGGGGCCACACAAGCTGAGCTCGCTGAGCAGTGCAGGTCTACCTGTGACCCTCTCCCATGAGGACTGCTGTGGTGAGATGCGGGAAGGCTGACGGGGCTGCTGCGGGAGTCATTTTGGAGTCTCAGCTGCTTGTCACTCATGAAATTCCCGGGTCTGCTTCCTTTCCTGACAACTTCTCCCATCGCTGTCCCCCAAGAGCACTCTGTGTCACTCTGTGGCTGGGGCCTCATGACTGTGATGAGCTTGGGTTGATGGAAAGGGCAGTCCAGAACCCAGGAACCCAGCCCTCGCTGGTGTTCTGGAAAATGCCCTCAGCACCTCATGTGCAGCTAAGATGCTGCACGCTCTCCAGGCAGGCAGAGCCACCATGGTCGTCTGCGCTGGACAAAGCCAAGGGTTCCCAGCCTCAGCTTCTGCCCCAAGGTTCAGGCTCAGGGACAGTGACTGGGCTGTGGAGAGCTGTTCCTGAGTCAGAGTCCAGAGCAAGGTGATACAGGGAGAAAAACTGATCTCAGGTGGGTGACCTCCAAACGATAAGCTGAACCTCCAAATGACATAGGGAAAAACGGTCTCTGGACCTGACCTGTACGAGTTCGTGTTCTCTAAATCCGAAGAATGAATTTTAGGAACAAATGGAGGTTATGAGCAGAATAGATTTATTGAGGGACAGGAGGGGGGCCTGAGCGGATAGTTACCCCTGGAAGCTGTCTCTTCCAGGGACTTTTATAGAGGAATAGCATGTGGTGAGGTGGGTCTAAGGTGGGGAAGACATGGGAACTTGCTTAGGTGGACAAGAGGTGGGACAAAACCATGGCTAACCAATGAGATTACAAGCACCATTGCTCAGGTAAAATTGATTAAATCCAGTACCAAAATGGGGAAGCGAGTCAGGTAGCAAGCAGGCATGAATATGGGACAGGGTCTCTTCCTGTTGGGGGTTGGGTTAGTGACTCAACAGGGCTCTTTCAAAGTGATAGATACCTATCTAGAATATCAATCTCTGATGCCCACCCCTAGGGAAGTATGTAGCTATGTTTCTTCTTTTTGTCTTGGTCTTGAGGTGTGGCCCATAGGGAGTGTCTGTCTCTTCCAAGCTGCAAGGTCACCTTGTCTGCCATCTTGACTCCTTGAGGGCCTGGCCCTATCTGACTGCCTAGAGTATTTCTATCTAACTCCGCTGCCTACAACAAAGAGACTCAGGCCTGGTGCGCCAGGAGTTTGCAGTGGTTGTGCTGTGGCCTGTGAAGAAGCCCAGCAGGAGACCTGGGAGTCATACAGTGCCTGGAGGAGCCTGGGAGGTCTCCCTGTGCCACCGTGAGCCCCAGGGTGGCAGTTCCCTGCTGAGGATGGAGAAGTCCGTGTTGATAGCTCCCGTGTGGGCTGGCGAGTGCAGCAGCGACTCTGTTGCTGCGCAGTGCTTTTTTTTAAAATTTAGTGTAGTTTTATTTTGAAAGTAAAAACTAAAGCAAGAACAAAAACCAGGAACAAAGAAACAGGGTAACATACAACAATGCATGTGTTACAGATTTTCAAACCAGGAATAGCTGATTAATAATGGTTGTTATGTTACCTATTTTTGTGGTCAATTCTGCTGCTCAAATTAATAGATATAGTTATGTAATATTGGAGATTGGATTTATGGTTGCATGTTACTGTTTTAGAAATAGTCTTAACCAATAATCACTCAGACAAAGGTATTCTGTCTAGAATATATGAAGAACAAAGAAAATAAGGGCTCCAAATTTAAAGACCCAATAGGAAAGTGGTCATTCAAGTCTAACACACACTTCTCAGGGGGAGAATACAAGAGGCAAATCCTTAAAAAATGCTGTTGGGGGTTGGGCTAGTGACTCACTTGGGCTCTTTCAAGGTGATTGATACCTATTTAGAATATCAGTCCCAGGTGCTAATCTTTTAGCTTGTTTTGGCCTTTAGGTGTTTAGGTCTGGCTCACAGCAGGCGCACCCCTCGCTCCCACAGTTGCAAGGCTCTTCTTTGAGAGCCTGGCCCTGTCTGACTGCCTGTAATATATTTCTATCTAACTCAGCTGCCTGCAACAATGGGATCCACAGCATGCACGGTGCAGCGTCTGCGAATCTTCTGCAGAGGAACCTCAAATTCTGCCAGGCAGAATCCAGTGTCATTTGCATGAGCGTGCAGGAGAATTCCTTCCTGTGAAACCACCATTCCTGTGGGTCTTGGCTGTCACACTGGGCCCATCACCCTGATCCTCACGTCCCAGGGGCGGCTGCACAGTGTGTGCTTAGCTGTTGGCCTCCATCTCCCCTCTTGGGCTGGGTGCTCCTGCACCCACCTCAGTTCTGTTTACTGCAAGTGAGACTTTGATCTGTAATAAGCAACTGATCAGCACCCCTGATTGGCTCCCAAAGAGAGTGGTCCTCAGTGTTACACTTAGCAGTTCAGGGAGCGTGACTCGTGCAGGGTCACCCACTGGGAGTGGGAGACGGGAGCAGAGGATGGCGTTCTGATGTCCTGTATGTGTCATAATGTCGCAGCCCTCAGGAAGGCTGCACGCCTGTTAGGATAGGATGCCTGAATCCGCAGCCCTGGCCACAGCATGCCTCCGTGGGGCTGGCACCCTGTGGCCCAGGAGTAGTGACAGCACTGCAGAGCTCAGTAGGCCACTTCCTCTCAAGCAATCCTTGTCTCTCCATGACTTACCAGTGCCTTCACTGACCTTTACCCAGAGGACCTGAAAACTCATGACCTCCCTGAGCACTGCATATGGATGCTCATAGCAGCTTTATTTCATAATTTCAAAAAGAGAGAGAGAGAGAGAAAAAAAAAAGAAAAACAAAAACTACATTTAAACCAAGATGCCCTACAGTGGGTGTGCATGTAAATTAGTGCAGCTGGTCAATGGAATACAATTCCATGGGAAAAAAAAAAATTCTATGAAGCAATGGAATGTCGAGGAAATGCTGAACGCCCACTGCTCCCTGAAAGATGCCAATGGGAAAGGGCTCTACACGTTCTTACGCTAACTACAGACACTGTGAAGGGGAAAATACAAGGCAAAGGCAAGAAGGGAGATACACCTTTCCTGAGGTGCAAGGGGATTGAGAGAGAGAGAGAGAGAGGAGGGTCTGGGGAGATAGTCCAGTGGGATAAATGCTTGACTGGCAAATGCAGCACCCTCAGTCCCATCCCTGATACTCAGAAAGAAAAAAAAAAAAAAAAAAAAAAAAAAGGAACACAGAGAGACAGAGGTAGAGAGAGGAAGGAACAGGAGAGGCAGGGATAAAAGAGGAATAGACATTAGGTGTTATTTACCCAATCTCCATATGAAGCATCACAACAGTATGTGCTACAAATATGTGCTACTAAAGAAAAAAAATTAAAAATAAAGCTACATCACTCACATAATGAAGTGAAGGAAACTCTTCCAGCACAGTGGTCAGGGGCTCAGGTTAGTATGAGCTTTATGGGAGCAAGAGGAACCTTGGGGGCACAGCCTCTTCCCCAGACATCCAGGTGAAGCCATGGGAAGTGCATCTGTTTGGCTCATGCAAGAGGCCCTGCCCCTGCTGTGCCCGCCCCAGAGCTGGGCATGGAGCGCAGAGTGCCCGGCTGCTCCTCTGGGCCCATCCCTGTCCTGTGGAGCTCCAGGGCCAGATGGAGTGGGCACACATGTTCTGAGAAGGCTGCACCTCCCTTTGGCAGGAAAACCACTTTGCTCTGTATAGTGGGCGAGCATTGTGGACTCGTGCATGAAGCGCTGAGCAGAAAATGAAAACGGAGACACTTGTCGATATCGCGAGGCAGAAATCCTGCCCTTCAATACTCACCAGGGAAAGGGAAACCAAACTTCTTGTTTGGAGATTACAAGATGCTCACAAGAAGTGAGAAAATGAACTTCCTCCCATTGAGCTAAAAATAGAGTCCACTATTCTGCAAAAATAATGAGGAAATGAGAAAGTCTTGAATAGACACTTTTCAAAAATGGGGTGCACATTCAAACGTCCAAGATTGTACCAAAGTGATGTCAGCTGCATGGGTCACCACAGAAGATGTGTGGAGGCACTTTTCGTGAGCACCGTGCCATTTGATGCAAAGCTGCATTGTGTTCTCCAGGCGTCCTGGGGTGCACCCGGCAGATCTGGAGGGAGGAGCACATCCCTGTCAACTAAGGGCCACTCAATGACTCAAAGCACCATGGCACATCCGAGCGCAGTCAGTAACCGAGGCCCACTCACCAGCGTGGAGAAGCACGCTGTCATCGTCCCGTGTGGAGCACCTTGGGGCTCTGAGGACTCTGTGCATTGCTGTGCAGGGACCCTTCTACCCTAGGAGCTGTCCTGGAGTGAAGGGGCAGCCCACAGAGGGACAGGACATGCGGCACGACGGAACTTGAACACACAACCTTTGCTCACAGTCCCAGGTCCCAGAAAAGGGCAGCTCTTGCAGAAGGTCACACAGCAAAGAATAAAGGGGTTCACATGGATCAGGAAGATTCTGCTTGATCCTCAGGTTGGCAGTGTGTGGGTGTGCCAGTGTGTGGGACCCAGCAGCTGTGCATGCCGGATGTGCTCCTTCGGTCTCACAAAGCAATGAAAGGAAGGCGCACACACATCCTGGCCCACATTTAAAATCCTGCAGAAGCTTTGCATGGAGGGACACACCTAACCTGTCAGCTGGGGCAGGAGGACCACAAGCGTGTGATGAGCTGGGATAGCCTAGTGACTTAGCAAGGCTCCGTCTCAAACAAACAAACAAACAAAAAACCAAAAAGAAACAAAATAAAACAAAACAAAGCAAAACTGTTGAAAATGTGGGCCACCACTCAGCCCACAGTGCTCGGTCACCAGTTGGAGACACACTTCACTGCGGCACAGGTTTGTGAGGGGCCGTCCTGGGGGCATAGCACCTCAGGAGTCCTCCTCCTGGTGTGCCAAGCCCACTCTTGTGTCATGGTAGGGGAATGGGTGATGCGGGTCCGCTGTCACAAGAGGACAGTCACCATGAGAGACAGAGGGAGGAGGACAGGGTTCTCCTTTCACAATGCCGTTATTAAGCCAGAAGCGAGACTCTTGCAATCCCCGCGCCTCCGGCTCTCAGTGCCAGGTCCACACCCGGCACGTGCAGCAGTCCTGCAGTCGGGTTGCTGAGCCGGCTCAGCCCGCATTTTCCCCTGCAGCCCCCTTGGGCTCAGCCCTCCGCACCTTCTAGAGAGCCAGGTGAGCGCGGGCCACCTCGTGGGCCTCCGTCTGCCTGGCCTGGGAAAGTTGCTCCTCCTGAGCTCGGAGGCAGCCGGCCCAGAGTCCATGGTGACCTTGTGGTCTCAACCCCAGGGTCGCCCTTGCAGGGACAGACCCTGGTCCTGACTTTCTCCTGGTGTTCATTGTGTCCCCTGAGTCCTGCTGTGTCCACTATGGGTGTCAGAGTCCTGTCCCTTTTGCCCTCTGTACCACCGGCCCCGGTGCCTGAGTTGTGCAAGCTGAATGGGCGACTCCTGAGTTGTGTAGCCACCAGGAGGGGTGCTCCCTCCCTGGTCCCCAGTGACCCCAGAGCTGGCAGGAGGCTCAGCGTTTCCAGGGGCCTGGTCACATGTGAGTTTCTGCTCCGCCAGAGCTCCAGCAGCACACATTCACTGTGTGCACTGCTGGTCACACGTCACTGCTGCGGAGCCTGAGCTGCCTACTGGGCTGAACACCGGCACTGGGTCGTTTCCCACTCTGTGTGCTTGAGGCTCTCAGCCCAGGAATCCGCCTTCCCGTTCTGCTGTTATGACTGTGACTATTTAGAGACCTTTGGCTGGACCTGTGCAAGACTCGAGTTTCTGTGTCAGGCTTATGGCAGTGCACTAATGCGTGCAAGTCACCTGCGTGTGTACCTGGCAAGAGTCCCCTCTCTTCTCGAGACCACACAGCCTCTCACACTGTGCCCAGTACACCTGTGGCCATCCATCCCGCTGCGGAAATCTCCGTTGTGTCCTTGTCTCTGCTCTTGTAGTCACGTTTCCATCAATGAGCACAGAAATGAAGCTCTCTCCTCCACGTACTCCAGACCCTTCCCCTAGATACTCACCCAGCAGGGTGAAAGCTGTGTCCTCTGGGAGTTGGGTTTGTAATAATTTGAAGCATCTCCTGCTATCCCACAGCAATGCACCATTTACAGTCGCAGCTGCCTTAGGACAGGGTTCCAACTTCTCAACTGGCTGTGAGAGACGGGATCAGGGTGGGTTCTGACAAGACTGTCTCTGTAGGAAGACTTCCAGCTGAGGGATGCGAGAATCTCATGTCTAGGAGATGAGTTTGGTGTCGTTATTGTCTTTCTGGGCTTTCTCAGGGAGCATAGGGCTCACACTGGCAGGAACGAGCTGAGGTTTGCATTTTCAGTGTGAGGAATTGCTGCCTTTTGTGTCGCAACACCGTGCCCAGGGCCACTGCTCGGAGAACTGGAGCCTCTCCTGTAGAGCCACCATCCGTCCTGTCTTGAAGTTTACCTGGGAGCCCTTCTGATTGGAGGCTGCCTTCTGCCCTGGGGGAGTGAGGGACAAGGGAGGGGAGACCGAGCTCCTCCTTTCTCTGAGTGAGGCTGGGAGAGAGCAACTCTCTGAGTCTGAGCCACCACTTCCTGGCCCTGTCCGTCCAGGGCTCTGTACCTGAGGCCATGGCCCCTCGGCTCTCCTCTCTTCTGGCCCTTGGTGAGTCGGGACAATGGGAGGGTTGGATAGACCAAGGCAGGAGACTTAGGGAAGGGGTCCTGTCCCCTGCTCAGCCTGATGACAGCCAGGAGGTTGCAGGTTCAGCAGGAGACCTCTGGCTACCCCTCCACTCCTGCTGGACTCGGGACAACAGAGGACTTGGTTCTAGACACAGGCCGTGGGTGGGTGTGCAGCAGGCCGGGTGCTGGAAGGGCTGGGGAGGGCGGAGCCCATCTGCTGGTGTCCGGAGTCTTCCAGAGCAAGCAGAGTCAGGGTGAGGTGGGCTGGTTTGGTAACCGTGGGAGCCCCTGCCGCCCCACCATTCAGGACCCTGCCCACTGGGCATTTCTAACTGGGCTTCTCTTCCAGGGCTCCTCTTGGGCCAGGAGATCCTCACAGCGGAGGGTGAGTCCTGGCTGGCTTTTGGGGTGGGGTGTCCTACCCAGGTCCCTATTTGTGACACAGGAAATGTGTATCTTATAGTCATCTTCCTTTCCCCCTTTTTAAATTAAATTTTATTTTTTATTGAAGAACAAATAGCAATGAGACAGTTTTAAATCAAATTAGTAGGACAGATTCAGCAATTTATACATTGCACACTGTTTTCGTAGTGGCTTTTTGTTGTACAAGGTGCACACATGATACTCTATGTATAAACACTGTTAGAGCAGATGCCTCTGATCAATGAATTAAGAGAATGTAGCTGTATACCTACTTTTTTAAAAAGCTGAATTATGGTACAGTTTCAATAATTAATACTTTTTACATTGTTATCTTCCTAGTGGTTATTCATAGTACAAGATATAGATAGGATATCGTATCTAAACACTATAGTTCATATATTTCTTCTCATAGAATTACACAAAAATACTGCATATTTATCCTAACTGTACTGTTTATACAAACACAAAATGGTTCTTCTTTTGTAACCCCCTTTTTTAGTTATGTCAAAGATGGGTGTTCTATTGTCATTCAATTATTTTAAGTGCCTGAATTCAGCGAAACATTCTGACACAGTCCAGCAGTCCACAATAATGGTGGAAGTTGTTGACTAGCGCCATCCACAGCTCAGCCCACTCTTATGGCCTTATTGCATATACCTCATTTTTATACTTTTCTGCTGGATATTTAAGACTGAGATAAATCAAGACCTATATAACAAAAATGTAGCTTTTGTATATGGTGAGGTCAGTCAGGTACCCTCAGGGTTTATCCTGTAACCCAGTACCTCACTTTGTAGATCCTTTGTCAGTGTCAGCCATGTGGATGAGTCACGGCCATTGCTTGACAAGTTTGCTCTCTGTGGAAGCCTGAGAGAGAGCCTCCTTTCCCCTTTTTTAATTTGGGGGAGAGAATGCCTTGTTTTGCAATTTAAGCTGAACTTGAACTCACAGTGTAGCCAAGGAACACTCTTGCCTCAGCCTCAGAAGTGCTGGGATTGTAGGAATGTGCCACCATGTTCATCTTGCTCCTGTTTTTTGTCTTATATTCTTGTTTCAAAAAGAAAAATAATAGTTGTTTATACTTACTCTCTACTGAATCATGTGCTTACATAATGTTTGTATTTGGAGAGATTGAATTAGGCCCCCACCCATCTCATAAACTTCTTTTCCTGGTAAGGATACGTCACATCTGCCCTCTGAGCCATCTGAAATGCTCTCTGTTGCTGTGAGCCACACCCAGGCTGCCCCGCCTGCCCTGGGTCTCAGGAGCTCCTGCTCTGCTCCAAGGGCTGCTCAGTGCCTGCGCACCAGCGAGTTCTTTTCCCCATCTGGGCCTCCCCTGGCCTCTGGGAGCCAAGATCCCCTCTAGGCTCCTGACTCTGCAGGAGGAGATGAGCTTGTGTGCTACTTGCCCCACGCTGGTTCAGCCCATCAAGCACGGTGTCTGCGTGCCCATCCGGTCTCACCGAGCACAGAGGTCCCTTGTCTCTGAAGGGTGCGGGACGTTGCACTCTGCCTGCTCCACACCCTCTTGGTCCACTTGTCCCTAGACTTTTTAGCTGATCTGTCTCTCCTGTGTGGTGACTGGTGCAGCAGTGACCATGGGACACTGCTGTCCTGGTAACACGCGCATGTCCTCAGAGGAGACTCAGCCCCAGCAGGACCCAGGCTGAGCCCTTGATTCTCAAAGCACTTAGGGTCTCAGTCTTCCCCTAGCTTCCTCTGAGGAGGAATGGGAGGCCCCTCAAACTCTTTCCATGGTATTTCAATTTTATCGAAAGAATTTGTGTTTGCAATGTTGTTTATGTAAAAAATCTCCTCAGCAGCTTTCCAAGGTTTATCCTCACACAGAAGCAGGGCGGCTGAGCCCTCTGGTCTGGGCCCAGCTGTCTCCCAGGCACTTCCTTCTGCCCATCAGGCTGGGGCACTTGACCCGAGATATCTCAACTTTCTGTCACCTTCAAAGGAAAAAGCTCCTGCTCAGCTCAGAGGCTGTACTTTATTTTCTTCAGTGTTTTGGTCTAGGAATTGACCTCAGGCCTGTGTGCTTCCCCGGCCTGTGCTTGTGCCGCTGAGCTATACCCCTGCTCACAGGCTGAGTTCTAAGTTGACCCAAGAGCGGCACCTGTTCAGCACGTGCAGCATGACATTTTGTGGCGAGTAGACATGGCGCAAGGCACCAGTCAGCACACGCGTTGCCCCCTGCATCTTCCTTGCTGAGAGCACTGTAAGTTGCCTCTGAGTGATGCACAAGACCAGGACACCCCATTAGGCCACAGCGTCCTAGTCCCTGGTGGGTCTCTCGGCCTCCTCCTCCTGTCCAGGGGGAGCTCAGTGTCCTGTGGCGACCCTGGCAGGTGGCCATTCCTTTTGTTGTCACTCAGTACGGTGAACCCTACCTGTCCTGGGGTCTTTGGGGTGTCCTTCTCCATCACCCTGGCTGGACGGCCACCCCCTTCCTGGGCCAGGTCCCTGCCCTCTGCAGGACACTCATTTCAGGTGCAGTGGGGAATGGGGACAGTTATGTCAGTGTGTGGCTCTGCCCAGTGTCAACTCCAGGGGTAGGGTCTGTGTCATGGTATCTCGTGGAACTATGGCACAAGGAAGCAGACCTGGGGCGAAGAGGAGCTCCCATTTGGTTAAAAGCGCACAGGAAGGATGGAGCAGGGCCCCCTCCCAGCCACTTCCCGTCCCGGCTCTGCCTGGGGCACTTGTTCCTAGATACCTGTACCTTTGTCCAAGGGTGCAGTTTCAGCTAGAGTGAGTTCAGAGCATTCAAGCAACATGGTTGATCAGACCTACGGTGTGCTTGAGAGTCAGAAGAGTGAAACAGACTCTGAATGTTCTCCTCACACAGTAGTGGGAGGATGTGAGGAGTCCGTGTGTATGTGAGCCTGACTTACCATTCCTCAGTGTATGCTTATGGGAACGTCGCCTACAATGTGCTGTGCAGTCCCAAGTATGTGCGACTGATATTTCCATATTTAGCTAATACCGTTTAGAGTGTTTGGATTGATACATGAGCTCTCAGGATGAAATCTGAGCCGGAAGCATGCCATTGCCTTTATGTGTCAGTGGGAAAGAGTGGCTGTAAATGTGGGCAGCCCGACCCGCTGCTTCTCCTGGCGCTTACAGAACTTGTTCATCCTCCCTAGCTCCACCTCAGGTAGGATAATCAGGAAATAGAGAGGAGGCTGAGATGGCATTGGAAGCGCTGAGGGATCCCCAGGAGGGTTGCTCCACAGGCCCCGGGCAGTGGCCACAGGCAGGAGGGGAGTGGCTCACATCAGACTCCCCAAATGACCCACTGTGCTCATTTTGAAGAGTCTGGGAGACCCAAGCCAAGCCCCAGCATTGCCCTGACTGGGATCGAAAATTGTGAGGGTGCAGGGGTGAGAACTGGGGTGCACACGGACTGCACTGCGAGGGGTAGAGA
>PVKA01027615.1:0-30323 GCA_004027165.1 Ctenomys sociabilis
ACAATATGCTGTATACAAGAAACACACTTAACACAAAAAGACATTCATAGGCTCAAAGTCAAAGGATGGAAAACAATACTGCATGCCCCAGCACCTCAGAAAAAAGCAGGAGTAGCAATTCTGTTCTCAGACAGTCTCAACTTCAAACCAAGAATGATCAAACGACACAAAGAAGGCCACTCTATATTGGTCAGGGGAAGCATTCAAGAGTAAATGGTAACACTCATAAATATCTATGCACCAAACACAGGAGCACCCAACTATGTAAGACAAATCTTAAGGGACATGAAAAACTTAATGTCTAAGAACACAATATAACAGGAGAACTTACCACACCCTTATTTCAAAAAGATAGATCACCAGACAAAAAATTAACAAGGACGTAGCAGAACTGAACCAGAGCTTGGAATAAATGGACCTGGTGGACATATGCAGAGTGTTCCACCCAACCACAGCTGAATACACATTTTTGTCAGGTTGACACGGATCATTTTCCAAAGTAGACCACATACTAGTCCAGAGGTCATGCGTAAGCATATGCTGGAAAACAGAAATTATCCCATGCATATTCCATATTTCAATAAAATTGGAAATAAATGACAAAAGAAACCAGAAAAATCCTCAGAATTCATGGAAATTAAACAGCACCCTACTCTTCAGTCAATGGGTCACAGAAGAAATTATAACACCCTAAGAAAAGAGATTATAGAGGATTTCAGAAAATGGAAAGATATTTCCATTGCTCCTGGACAGGAAGAACCAACAACGTGAAGATGGCCATACTCCCAAAATTTCTGTATGGATTTAATACAATCCCTGTCAAACTGACACCAATATACATCCAAGATCTAAAGAAATCATTCCTAAAATTTATTTGAAACCACAAACGACCTAGAATAGCAAAGGCAATCTTGGCCAATAACGCCAAGGCAGGGGGCATCACAATTCCTAACTGGAAATTATACTACAAAGCCACTGTGATAAAATCAACATGGTATTGGCAACAAAATAGACCTGAGCATCAGGGGAACAGATTAGAAGATGCAGAGGCATCTATAATCATACTCAGCCATCTGATCTTCGACAAAGGGGCTACACAAGCTCACTGGAAGAAAGATAGCCTCTTTAACAAATGGTGCTGGAAAACATGGCTTTCTACATGTCGAATACTAAAACTTGACTCAGTTCTATCACCATGCAGTAAGTTAAAGTCAAAATGGATTAAACATCTAAACCTTAAAAAAGAAACAATCTCCTGGAAGAGAAAGTTGGAGGAACACTTGAAGATATAGGGGTAGGTAAAGAGTTCATGAACAAACATATATTTGTATTGGGAACATTCGAGTGAATCAAAAATTGGGATCAACTTTTCTTTAGGGGTTTCTGAATATAAAAAAAATGTCAACAGAGTGAAAAGACAACCCACAAATTTAAAAAAAATTCTAACTAATCAGCAGTCAGATAGAGGTCTGCTGTCTAGAATATATAAAGAACTAAGATATAACAGGGCCCTCAGATTTAAAGACCTAATTCAGAAATGGGCATCTGAGATGAATACACAGTTCTCAGAGGATGAAAATAAATAAGCAAATAAATATATGAAAAAATGCTCCACATTGCTAGCCATTCGTGAAATGCAAATAAAAACAACACTGAGATACCATCTCACTCCAGAAAGAATGGCTATCATAAGGAAATCAACAAACAACAAATGTTGGAGAGGCTGTGGGGAAAAGGGAACACTTCTCCACTGCTGGTGGGAATGTAGACTGGTACAACCATTGTGGAGGTCAGTGTGGAGACTCCTCAAAATAGTAGGACTAGAAATCCCATTCAAGCCAGCTATCCCCCTACTAGGAATTTTCCCAGAGCATCTGAAAACATTGTATCATAGTGATGTATGTGTACCTATGTTTATAGCAGCACAATTTGTGATAGCCAAATGTTCAAACAACCAAGATGTCCATCACATAAGGAATGGTTGAAAAAGACATGGTATTTGTATATAATGGAATATTACTCAGCTGTGAAGAATGATAAGCTTGAAGCATTTATAGTGAAGTGGATGCCACTTGAACATATACTCATAAGTGAAATAAACCAGGCACTCATGTGTAAATATCATATAGTCTCCCTAGTATAAGAAGTGAAAAGAAGTAAAACAAATAGAAATGTACAACAACAAATAAAAACAATTGACTCAGATAAGGCAAAGTGAATGGCATATGCTGCAGGGTACTATTCAGCTTTTCTTCTGGATGGGTAACAATCTAAGTTCACAGATCAAAATTCTAGAATTAGAGAGGCCACAAGGACAGCCAACATTTTGGCCCTAGCCTTTCAAGGTCAGTGACGACTCAGGACTTAGGATAACCTGTACTTCTTCATCATGAAACTCAGTTGTGCCCCAAATTTTCTGATCAAGCAAATTATGGAGCCACAGGAGAAAGAGAATGATGATGTATAGTGTGCCTGGGGAGTCACCTGGAGAGAAAACTTTTTCTTAGGCTCTCATAGAGAGCAAACTGATCAGGCATTCGCCGTGACTCATCCGCCTGGATGGCACAGACAAAGGATCTACAGAAAAACGTACAGGATTACAAGATAAACCCTAATGGGACTTCAGTAACCTCATCAAAATCAAAAGCTACATCTTTGCTATATAGGTCTTGATCTATCTCGGTCTTAACCATGCATCAGAGAAGTATAAAAATGAAATATATAACGTGGGGCCATAATAATAAGTTGAGCTGTAAATGGCTATAGTCAACAACTTCTTCAGATTACTCAGTATTTATGTGGAATGCTGGACTCTGTTCGACTGTGTCACCGAGTTCAGGCACCTAAATTGGTTTCATGACAATGGAGTGTCCATCTTTGATAGGTCTGGGGAAACAAAAGGGAGATACAAAGGAAGAATCATGATGTCTGTGTATAACCAGTACAGTTAGGATAAGTATGCAGTGCTTCTGCATAATTCTATGAAAAGCAAGGTTTGCACTGGTAGTGCTTGGACAAGATATGTTGGCTTCTTGTTCTATGTACAGACACTGGGGAGGTAACAAGTTAGAGGGTGTTAATTGTCAAATCTGTGATATAAATGATCTGTAGAGAAATAAGACAGGTATATAGCTGCACTCTCTGCATTCACTGATTAGAGACATCTGCTAAAATAATGCCTGTAAGTATAATATCATGTATGAACCTTATACGACACCAAAACATTACAAAAACATTTTGCAATGTACTGATTTGTCAAATCTGTCCTGTTAATATGTCTTGAAACTGTCTCATTGCTATTTGTTCTTCAATAATGATAATAATAATAATAATAATAATAATAATAATAATAATAATAATAATAAAAGAAAACAGGATGATATTTGCTGCTCCTGGGTAGGTAGAACCAACATTATGAAGATGACCATACTCCCAAAAATGTTATACAGATTTCATGCAATCCTTATTAAAATACCACCACCATACCTCACAGAGCTGGAGAAATCATTTGTAAAATTTCTTTGGAGCCTGAAAAGACCTAGAATAGCAAAGGCAATCTTGGCCAACAAAGACAAGGAAGGAGACATTACATTTCCTGACTTGAAAGTATACTACAAAGCTACTGTGATAGTCTGGATTGTATTGGGAAACATAGAGCTGAGGATGAATGGAATAGATAAAAGTTGCAGAAGCAACTACAAGTACACTCAACCAATTTATCTTCAATAAAGGGGCCAAACATGCTTAGTGGAAGTAAGATAGCCTCTTTAACAAACGGTGCTGGAAAACCTGGACCTCTACATGCCAAAAAGAAACTTGACCCAGGTCTATCACCATGCACCCACCTTAAGTCAAAATGGCTTAAAGATCTAGACATTAAAACAGAAAACCTAAATCACCTGGAAGAAAAAATAGTTGAAATCTTGAAGCCGTAGGAGTAGACAAAGTGTTGATGAACAAAATACAACCTGCATGGGTAACACTTGAAGGAATTAACAACTCGGACCTCATTTTACTCATCATTTTTTGCATATCAAAAACGTTATCAACAGAGTGAAAAAACAACCCTCAAATTTGGAAAAAACCTTAATTAACAAACACTCAGAACATGTTCTTCTCTGTAGTATTTATAAAGAACTAAAAAACTTTAGGGACCTCAGCCATCCATGAAATGCAAATTAAATCAATACTGCAATACCATCTCACCCCAGAAATAATGGGTATCCTGAAGAAATCAACCAACAACAAATGTTGGAGAGGGCTGAGGACCTGCCTCAGTGGAGTGAGTGCTTCCTTGGGAAGCATGAGCGCCTGCATTCAGTCCCAGGTGCCCTCTCCAAAAGCAAACAAACAAACAAAAGCAACCCAAAAATGAAGAAATGAATGAATGAATGAATGGATGAATGTTGGAGAGGCTGCCATGGAAAATGACCCCTTCTCCTCTGCTGGTGGGAATGTAGACTGATGCAACCATTATGGAAATCAGTGTGAAGACTCCTCCAAAAAGTATGACTTGAAATCTCATTCAATTCAGCTATCCCCCTACTGGGAATTTTGCCAAAAGAACTGAAAAAATCCTATCATATATAGACCTATGTTTACAGCAGCACAGTTTATAGTAGCCAAGTCTTGGATACAACTAAAATGCCCATCACCTGAGGAATGTATGAAAAAGATGTGGTATTTTATACAATGGAGTATTACTAAGCTACAAAGAAAAACTTTAAGCCTTCATACATAAGTGGATGCAACTTGAAGATATACTCCTAAGTGAAATAAACCAGACTCACATGTGTAAATATTGTATAGTTTCACTAGTGTAAGAACACAAAAGAAGAAATAAAAATTGAAAGGTTAAACACAGTTAAATGGAAAGTGAGAAGTTAAGGATTGAACAATAAAGAGAGCAAGAAGAAAAGTTCAAAAATATGGCAGGGCAAAGCTGATCCTCAGAATCTCCGTCAGGTTTTTAAAAGTAGCAATTTCAAATTGGTAAAGTTGAAATTAGTAGAGTAGGTAGAATTTTCATCTTGACTAACTGTCTATGCTGATATCTGTGAAAAGCAACTACACTCAGAATAGCAATGTGTAATTTTAAATTCTATGCTTGGAATCTCTATCATTTTGGTCTTCTAAATGTGTACTGCTTCTAATGTGATATCAAAATTATTACTCTACTCTCTCTCAAGTAAATGTTTACTTTATAAAAAGGTAGAAAATAAAACAAGAGACAAGAAAAAGCATGTCATAACGATTGTCCCTCTACAATTCTGAAAAGGTGAGATTGCTATTTTTCTGTGTAAAAATGTGTAATTGTGTTTTCATATTCTACAGGGACTTAAAGTTGATAATATCAATGAGTGATAGAAAATACCTGTTCCATGTTATATCTAAGGCATTTGATATTCAGACAGATAGTGATGTTAAGATCAACTTCCTGGATTATAGGGTTATAATGTCATTAAGCTTCTCTTTGGGATTGTTAAAAACTTAAGTTGGCAGAGAAAAAAATAGAGAAAAAAAAGCTACAAGAATAGCCAATATTTTGGTCCTAGCCTTACTTGGTCAGTGAGGACTCAGGACATAAGAGAACCTGTACTGTAACATCCTGTTAACTCAGTGGTGTCCCAGATTTTCTGGTCAAGGAGATTATGCGGCCACAGAGCAAAGTGATTGATGATGTATAGTGTACCTAAGGAGAGTCACCTAGAGAGAAAATATTCTCTCAGGCTTTCACAGAGAGCAAATTGGTCAAGCAATGACTCTGACTCGTCCACATGGCTGACACTGGTGCTCTACATGGTTTCAGGGTAAATCCTGAGGTGATCTTAATGACATTGTCACATGCAAAATTTACATTTTTATTTATATAGGTCTTGCTTTAATTCGGTCTTAACTATTCAGTATGAAAATATAATCATGAGTTATAAAAAGTAAAGCCATATTCATATGCGGAGCTGCAAGAAGCTCAAGCCAAAAATTACTGAAATTGTCAATGCTGCTGATAACACACTACTGTTATGGACCATTGGATTATATTGTTTTATGTTACTGAATTCAAACACCTAAAATATTTGAATGGCAACAGAACACCCATCTCTGTCAAAACAAAACAGAAAAGGGGATATAAATGAAGGACCATTTTGTACTGAAAAAAAAAAATATATATATTAGGATAGATATACAGCTACTTTCTCTTAGTTCAGTGAGAAGAAATATTTGTACTAATAGTGTTTAGGCAGCATATCATGTTTGCATCTTGTACTCTTAATAATTATGAAGACAAAAACATGCAATGTAGTAACTATTGTCACTGTCCTACAAAGGTATTTTGAATCTGCTGTATTGCTATTTCTCTCACTAAAGTAATATAAAGAATAAAATAAAATGGAAAAAATAAAATAAAAGACACAGACACAACTATAACCACATCCAAACATGTTATCTTTTTTTTTTTTTTTTTTTTTTTTTTGTGGCGCCTGCTATCATACTCAGGACCTTGTGCTTGTCAGGCAAGCACTTATTCCTTGGATGTATCTCCCCAGCTCCAACCATGTTATCTTTGAGAAAGGAGCCAAATATGATCAGTAGGAAAAGGATAGCCTTTTAAATAATTATTTCTAGAAAAGGTGGCTTTCCACGTGCTAATGGATAAAATGAGACCTGTATCTATCACATGCACTAAACTACAGTCAAAATGGATCACAAATTTAAAAATTAAAATAGAATCACTAAATCTACTGGAGGAGAAATTACATAGGAATCTCGAAGACATAGTGTCAACAAGATAGTTCATGAAGAAAAACCAAAATGCCAAAATGCAGGGAAATACTTCAAAGATTCAACAATGCAGATCTCATTTATTTGAATTTTTTTCATGTCAAAAGAAATCACCAAGGTGATGAGATAGCTCAGTAGAATAAGTCCTTCCCTGCCTAGGGCAGAGTCCTGAGTTTAATCCCCAGTACCACAAAAAATATCACTGAGAGATGCAAAAGAAAATCCACAAGTTGAGAAAAAAATTTTAGGTACCTTTTCCTCAGAGAAACAAGTTGTTTCTAGAACATAGAAAGAATTTACAAAATAAGGTACCCAATTCAAAGATCCAGCCAAAAAACTGGCACCTAAAATAAATATATACTTCTCAGATGAAGAAATACAAATGGAACAGAAGCATATGAAAAATTGTTCAACATCATTAGTCATTAAAGAAATGCAAATTAAGAGAACACTGAGATTTCATCTCACCCCAGAAAGAATCGCTATCACCAAGAAATCAACCAACAACTAATGTTGGAATGCCTGTAGGATAAAGGAACCCTTCTCCATTGTGAATAGGAATAGGCTCACAGAACCTCTGTGGAAATCAGGGTGGATGCTTCTCAAAAAGCTAGGATTTTAAGTTCCATTTGATACAGATATTTCCTTTCTGGGTATTTTTTCAGAAGAACTGAAAACATACCAATGTGATTTATTTTCATCCAGGTTAAAAGTAGCTCAATTTGTCATAGCTAAAATTTGGAAACAACCCAAATGACCACCAACTGAGGAATGGATAAAAACAGATCTGTATTTTTACCCGGCGGAGTATTACAGAGCTACAAAAAAGGTAAACTCAAGGGTTTTATAGATAAATAGGTATAACTACAGAGTATACTTACAAGTAAATAAATCAGACCCACATGTGTAAACATTGTATTGCTTTCCTAGTGTAAGAACCTGACAGAGTACATAAAATATGATAGGTATAATAGATACTGTAAAAGTGAAAGAAACTGTACAAAAGGAAGAAACAACTGGGATGAGGGAAAGGAGAACAGAATAAAACAAGAGAAAATGAAGTATATACTTATATGCACAGGATAACTTGGATAACTGTATTGCTGATTTCTTATGGTCTATTGATAGAAGTAATTAATGCTTAATTTTTTTCTTTCCTTTTTAATTTTTTATCACTTTTTGCCCAATTTTGCCAGCTTTCAGGGACCTGAGCAATTAATTTGAAGCCAACAATATGCACAATAACAACCATTGCTGAATTTCTATTATTTTCTTTAGTGAAAATCTGTATTATTTTGATGTTTTATTTTGCTGTTTTTATTACCTTTAAAAAATAAAACATCAAAATTATAATGACATTGTTTTTGTAATTCACTTATATCTCCATTTTGTTATAGCACAACCTTTTTAGTTAATCATATGTATCTAATGCAGGAGCAACTTTCAACTAACTTTTTGTGGTTTAATGGATTGTTGTGGAAATTTGTGCCATTGTCTGGATGTTTACTGCCCAAGGGTATCCAAGTGTAAGAACACATGTAAAACAACACTGCAGAAGTTTTTGAAAAAATAATTATATTTTGGCAAATGATGTCATATTGATTTTATATACCTCATATTAAAAGTAGTTGTAGTACAAGGGGAAAACACACATCTAAATCTATAGAAAAATCTTATCAGTTATAAATAATCCCAGTTTTACATTCTTAAATAATTTTATTGAGAAACAAATAACAGTGAGACAGTTTCAAAACCAATCAGTAGGACAGTTTCAACAACTGATATGTTGCATATTGCTCTTACTGGTTATTCATCAGTTTTACATTTTAGAAGACCTGTATATCTGAAAGACATGAATACCACATCATGAGATTAGCCATAATTAATTTCACAGCTGTATGAAACCTTTTATTTCTAAATTTAGTTTATACAGAGTGTACTTTATAAGGAATAACTTATTTTATTTAAAGAAAACAGCTTTTTATGATGACCAATATAAATATAAAATTAACAATGTTTATTTGTATATCTCCCATAATGCTATCAGAGCTACTGCGACCCCTTAGTGAACAAACATTGACACAAGTTTTCCAGTCAATTGCTCCTTTATTCACCAAGAGGAGTCCTGAAAAAACAGCTACCCTACCCAAAGGTACCTCTATTTAAGTATCTTAAGATTTTTTGATAAACTATTAGAAGCATATCATAACAAGTAGTACAGTATATAGACAGATGAAAGATTCTGGAGCCTATTCATTTATTAATACTATTAATACAGGTTCTACAGGATCTATAGTATCACTACACAGATCAAACTCATAGTGATCCTGCTGTTTTCAGTCTTCCATGAGCTGTGATTACAGGCATGTGCCACCATGCCCAGTCTCAGTCATGTCTCAGTATATCCTGGGGCAGAACCAGCATGCATGCTTGGGAGAGTACCTATATTTAAGTGTTTCTCCCACCACAGCCTCCCCCATAACTGGGACTACAGAAATGTGCCATTATGCCTGGCTCTGCTGAAAGAAGTAGGGAAGGGGATGCTGCATTTTTGTTATGCAGTACTGTTATTGTCCAACCAAGGCCACCTCATTCCTCTCACTCAGCACATGTCCTGTGCCACCATTGCTGCCTCTGTCACTGCCTCCCCTGCAAACAACCATTCCATCATCTTGGATGTGTTGGATCAGTCTCTAAAAAATCTGGAGAAAGCAGCTGAGGATTATCTTTAAAAGTTTTGCCCTGGGCCAGCCAGATAGCTCCGTGGATTAAAGCACCTGCTTAGGCAGACTCAAGGACCAGGGTTCAATCCCTAGAGTTCCTGCAGGCCCCGTTCCCAGTGTGCCCTGAGACGGTGATTGAGATTAGGCATGGTGGCACATGCTGGTAATCCCAGGGCTTGGCAGGCTGAAAACAGGAGGATCACTACAATCTTGATATCTTAGTGAGACCCTGTAGACACTGTACTAAATATATTTTAAAAAAGTCTCACCCAGCTCTGGGTCTCCCCTAGAAGGCAGCAGCATAGTGGGAGATCTGTTTGCCTGTCTTTCTTTCTTTCTTTCTTTCTTTCTTTCTTTCTTTCTTTCTTTCTTTCTTTCTTTCTTTCTTTCTTTCTTTTTCTTTCTTTCTCTTTCTTTCTTCTTTCTCTATCTCCCTTGTTCTGTTTCAAAACAGAACTTGATGGGTAGCAGTACTTAACAGTTGTAAAACAGATTATACCAATTTCCAAAAGAGAGAAGTTCTCAAGAGAAACAACTTGTCCTATGCAGTGAGATCTCTTTGAATTTTTTCCCACCTTGTAATTTTCATTGTCTAAGGTTCCTCTTTATGGAAACAAGGCCTGTACTTAATTATTTCCAGGATTACTTTGGTAATACTTTAACTGTCACTATGTACTCTGCCTTCTTTAAAAGAGATTTTACAGAAAGAGATTTCAAAGACAGAGATTACCCTTGCTTTAGACCCAGGAAAATTATTGCTCACATCAAACCATTTATCTTAGCTCTACACTGGAGGTTTTCAGAATTGTTACTCAAGATCCATACTCTGTTGAAACACTCCTAGTAAATCTACCAGGGTGGTGAGAATGCTGTGTGTTCAGGCCACAATGAACAACAGTAATAGGAGAGGAGACCTTTTCCATGGCACCAGTTATCAGCCACCCCTGTAGTGTGTCACCATATCCTACCCAGAGTTATAGGGTATGGTGGGAGGAAAGAAAATAATAGACAAAATGGGGGTTCAACAGGGATCTGATATGACCAGTTGCTCATGGGGAACAAATGGCTTTGAGACAGCCTGAACTTTGCTATTTATTGATCACATCTGAGTCAAAGACAATGGGTAGTGAGTTTTTCTGAGAACAGAAATGGTGACCTCAGTGGGCTAGTACAGAGAACAAAGTGTGCTTGCAAGGACAAGACGGGGAGCAATAAGTAAGCTGTAGTTTCCCCAGGTAACACCATCTTCAGCAGTTCACATCTGGCACAGTTATTAGCAATGGAGCTTCCAGCTGTGACCAGAAAGGAAAGCAGTGCCAAATTCCAGTCTGGCTCAAAGGGCAGGACAAGGATGACCTTGTAAATCTCCTAGACTCTACTTATAATTTGTGGTCCCTGACAACTTAACTCATAGACAAGAGAACAAATCATAGGAAGGAAACTATTTTGAGCATATAGGGCAAGCCTTGAACCCTGATGATTGCTACAAGTCAAAGTTTCTCTACTTGTGGATGTAAAGTGAAATGAACACTGCTTGAATTCTGATTGCAGTAAAAATAAGACTAGGAAGAACACTTAGTCCTTTTTATAAACGTGTGCTTGTACTTTTTCTCTTTTGCTTTTTATCCTTTAACCTGCTTTTATATATGAAAAGAATAATGAAAATTAATTAATGCTTTTGTGTGGATAATATTTTAATAGATATGTCAGGTTAACCCTCACCAAAAATTGTATGTAAAGGATTTAAGCACATTTCTATAAGTATATTATTTTATTCTGACTGTACAACTTCTCTCAACCTCCAAATACATTTACCTTTCTCTTATTCCCTTTTTCTACCCCCACAAATAACCTCTAGAAGAAAAATTTTCACCAGTCTCCAATCCAGATATAAAAATATCAATAATTTCTTCCTCTTTTTTTCTTTTTTATACTATTATACTTTACTTATTTTTTTCTTTTTGAACTCCTCTTTCTTTTTTCTTCTTTTTCCCTTCTTTATTCTCAATTTTCCATTCTATTTTTTATTAATACTATACCACAGGCATTGTTAGTTACTAAAAAAGGGGTAAATTTGGTAAAATATTTTTAAATGCATATGTCTCTGGTGAGGTAGATACTGATATAAACACTAACTTTTCTCTTTTTGTAATGTGGTGAGAGGAACTGATCCTATTAAGTAGCATGAAGAGGTATATACAAAATATAAAAATATCTATAAATCCATGCTCATATCATAGGGAAGGAAGCCAACTAAATCTGTCTTCTTTCAGTGTCTTTTTGAACCCTAATTGAGCATCACCTTCAGCAGAAAAACAAAAGAAAAATTAAAAACAAAGCCAAAAAATGTTTTCCAAAACTCTTTAATTCTTTTATTTATTTTATTGAAGAACAAATAGCAATGAGACAGTTTCAAGACAAATTAACAGGACAGATTTGATAAATTAATACATTGAAAACTGTTTTTGTAATGTTTTGGTATTGTACAAGGTGCATACATGATATTATAGACATTATTATAGCAGATGTGTCTAATCAGTGAATTAAGAGAGTGTAGCTGTTTACTTATCTTAATTCCACAAAAGCTGCTGTTATGGGTAATGAAGTACAGGATGTCACAAGCAATAAACTAAAAAACTCAATGTTTAAAGCCCCTGAGGAGATCAATGAAAAAAATAAAATGAAAACTTCATAAGATGGGTCAAAGAACAGAGAGAAGGAAAGAATGATTTAAATAACAAAGTTTTAAATGAACTTTAAGAAGATGAACAAAATGCTGATTGTACTAAACTAGTTGATAAAAGATGAATTACCATTTTAGTTAAAATTAAGGCTTCACAGGAAGAAAGAAAAGAGGAATTCAGGATATAAAATTTTTACAGGAATTATAGGCTGCAACAATGACCAGTGTGAAAAGTGTAAGAACCAAAAGATAAGGTTGATATAGTAATCATGTACTCAGTGATTTCCTAAATGTGAGAAGATGGAAACTGTAACCAAGTGCTGTTAGATGATTCAAGAGTCCTCATAGAGATTTATAGAAGTTAAAAAATATTGGAAGACAATAAAACCTTGAAATAATATTCCCTGAAATTATAGCAAAATTGTTTTTCAAATCTAGAAAAAGAAATAAATCACCAGGTAAATGAACACTATAGAATCCTACATAGCCATAGCTAGAAAATAATTTCTCTAAGACAAATCATAGTCAAAATTCCTGAAACCCAGCACAAACAAAGAACATTAAAAATGCTAGGAGAAAAATATCAAGTGGCTTTTAAAGCAAACCTATCAAAATAATACCAGCTTTCTCAACACAAAGTATTTCTAACAGGAATTTAGGGAAGTTATAACACCAATCCTTCTCTAATCTGATTTTTTTTTTGGTATTGGGGAATAGAACTCAGGACCTTATACTTGCCAAGCAGGTGCTTATGCTGTTGAGCTATATCCTCAGCCCTTCCTTCTCAAATTCTCCAATGAAATGGAAAGAAAAGGAGTACTGCCAAACTCATTCCTTCAAGCTAACTTTATCTTGATATCAAATGCACACAAACATTTCAATACAAGGAAGAAAAGTAAGATAGATCTAAAATGAACAAAGTTACAAATATCTTCAGGAAGGTATTAGCAAACAGAATGAAAAATATCACTAAAGTATACATTAAAAGACACTAGATTGACTTTTTTCTAGGAATGCATGGATGGTTCCACTTCTGTAAATCAATAAATGTAATATATCACAAACAGAAGAAAGGAGAAAAACTACACGATCATCTCAATAGAGGCAGAGAAAGCCTTTGACAAAAATCTCAAACCCTCACAAGAATAGTTACAGAAGGACCTTATCCCAATCTTTTTTTTTTTTTTTGCGGAATCGGGGATTGAACTTGGACCCTTGCACTTGCCAGGGAAGCACTTATTCCACTGAGTCATCTCCCCCGCCCCTCTTATCCCAATCTGACACAAGTCATGTATGTGAAACTCACTGTAAACAGTACTTTAAATGAGGGGTAAACTGAAATCTTTTGCTCTATAAGAAGGAACAAGAGAAGAATGTCTATTCTCACTATATTGTTCAATATTTCACTCAAAATTTTACTTAGAATGATTAAGCAGGATAATAAATAAAAAGTATAAAAGTAGGAAAAGAAGAGGACAAATCATCCCAATTTAGAAGGGATGCAATCCTATTTGAAGTAGAATCAAAAACCCCACCAAATGCCTCCTGGAACTGATACACAATTTCAGCAGAGTAGCAGGATACAAAATCAGCATACATAGTCAATATTGTTCTTGTATGACAATGAATCCACCATAGCAATGAAACTAGGAAAATAATCCTGATAGTGAGAGCTTCAAAAGAATTAAAAAATTAGGAATTAACCAGAGAAGTGTAAAACCAAAATAATGAAAACTATAGTAATCTGAAAACAAATAGTTCAAGAAATCAATATTAAAATGTTAAGACATACACTGCTTCTGGATAGGCAGGTCTATTATTGTCAAACTGGGCATATCACCAAAGCTGAAATATAGATTTACTGGAATCCCAATCAAAATGTTCACAATATTCTTCACAGAATTAGAACAAAAATCTTAAAATTTGTACGGAATCAGAAGAAACTCAGAATACCAAGTGCAGTCCTAAGAAACAAGAGCAAAGCAGGATGCATCACCATCATGGATTTCAAGTTTCATTACAAGGATGTAAAAAATAAGAGCACAGTGCTTGTACAAAAACAGACATACAGATCAGTGGAACAGAACAGAGCATGGAAAAACAACCACAGGCACATTCAGCTAACTATCTGATCTTTCACAAAGCAGCAAAGTCACACACTGAAGAAAAAAAAAAGTCTTTTTAATAAATGGTGCTGAAAAACTGTTATCCACATGCCAGAATGCATCTAGACTCACCACTCACCCTGTAGAAAAACCATGTAAAAATGAATAAAAAAATTAGATAGAAAAAAATGAATGTGCCCCAAATAAAATAGGCAAAATTGGACTTGCCAGATACCTCACCAGACTAAAGTGGCTACTTAGGAAGATGCAGGGGCAGGGGTTGGGTCCTCTGCTTGCCATGCTGGCTCTGGCTCGGGGATGCCCTGAGTGGGCGATTGAGACTCAGTGTGGTGGCACGCCCCTGTAATCCCAGCACTTGGTAGGATGATAAAAGGAGGATCACCATGAGTCTGATCTGTGTAGTGAGACCCTGCAGACCCTGTATTGAATACAAAATCAATCAATCAATCAATCAATCAATCCAATCAATCTCTTGAAGATATAGTCACAGTGAAGGACTTTCTGAGCCCCTGTTACATAACACCAAGAATCAATAAATGAAATCATATCCAGCTAAAATTTTCTTCAAAACAAAGGAAACAACCAACAGAATGAAGAAACAACATAAAGATTAAGAAAATATTTTTTCCAGAATTCAGGGAGAACTAATATCGAGAATATAAAGGAATCAAAAAATTTAAAGCACCCACATTAAAGACTCAATAAAAAATGAGCAATTTAAATTGATAGACACATCTTAGAAAAGTAAATGGTGAAATTAGTACACATAAAACATTTGACGCCTTTGGTCATCAGAAAAATGCAAATGAAAACAACACTGACATTTTTATCTTACTCCAGAAAAATTACTGTCATTATGCACTCAAAAAAATTCTGGTCAGATTGTAGGGTAAAGAAACCCTTATATAATTTGGGAATTAAAAGTAATGCAAGCACAATGGAAATCAGTATGGAAATTCCACTCAAGCCTGCTACCCCTTTTCTGGATATCTTCCTCCAAAGATATAAAGATATTATATTATGCTGATGCATGAACACTTATGTTTATAGCAATACAACACACAATAGCAAAATCTTACAAATATTTTATATATCTATTAACAAATGAGGGAATAATAAAAATATGATGTAGATGCACAATGTACCCAGCCATAAAGTAATAGAAATTTGTGCCATCTATTGGAAAGGGAGTACAGCTTGACACCATAATTCTGATTGAAATGAAAGAGACAGAATGTTACATATCCTGTAATTTCTCTTATATGAGAAATGTAAAATATAAGTTATTTAAATACTAAAATTAAAAACTAGAAGATAGGAAAGAAGGAGATATACTTTCTGTAGTTGTGATGATAATGTAGGAATGGAGAGAGGGGTCAGTGTTGGAGGGAAAGTAGATATAAAAGTTGTATTATACATATGTGCCATTTGTCCAAGATGAATGTATTTATTATGTATCATAAACATGCAGTAGTAAAACCAACTTTTTAATAAAAAGCTCTGAAGCAAGTGATTGATAGCTTTGCTGAAATGTAAATCCACTTTTCATCAAGTCAAAACCTTCAGTAAAGTCTCCTGTATACACCCCCCCACACACTAAATTTGTCCTTACTTCAACTAGAAAAAAGAAAAGAAAACATTTCTCCTCAGAAAATTCATTTTCAAATTTCCTTGAATTATAGAAAGCTTAGAAGCCGTTGAATGCAATAGATTTTATCCTTCTACTCAGAAATGTTCCAATTCTTATTAGTCCCTTCCACGTAAACCCATTAAGTGCTCATGCTTTTCCAGGTAGTATAATTGTCACTATACTTCTCTTTTTAAGATGCTCTCAAGTTAATGGAACAGATAACCCTAGATATATAGATCTATTAGTCATTCTAGGTTAGGGTAATACCCAGTTGCCCAAGCCAAAGAAGACAATGTCATTCCAGATCAATTTATTTTCTTCATCTTCCATATCTGATCTAGCCTATCTTCATCTTTAGCCCAGGTTTTTTCCCCAATGTATCTATATGACAGAAAATGTCCACTTGCATGTCCCAGAGGCACCTGACATTTATTATGTTCCAACTGTGAATTGATGGAACTATGCTGCAGCTTATGTGACCTGATCACTTTCAATTTCCTTTCATTTATTTATTTTTTATTAGTTTTATTGAGAAACAATAGCAATGAGACAGTCTCAAAACAGGTCAGCAGGACAGCTACAAAAATTAATACATTGCTTATTGTTCTCTTCATAGTGGTTATTCATAGTAAAATATGCAAACACTATTAGTAAAAATCTTTCTCCTCTTTTCAAACCTGCTCCTCTTCTCAATGGGTCAAGTTCCAATAAGGGAATCACTGTATGCCCAAAAATTCAACTTAAAAACTTTTATTTCTTTTCCAACTCATCCAATTTTTATGGAAAATCATTTAATTTGCATCACTTCAGTTTTTTCACACCTTTTCCATTTTTACTTCTAGCATCTTGGTGCAAACCCTCATAGATTTCCACAAAATACTTTGCATTGTTTTTTAGGGGAGGTTTATTTTTTGTTTATGGTGCCAAGGACCAATCCCAGGGCTTCCAACTTGCTAGGCAAACATTCTACCACTGAGCCAAATCCCCAGCATCCACAAAATACTTTGAAAATTATTGCATAAATGCTATTAATGTAGTAGTAAATATGATAAACAAAAACATTGTCTTTATCCAGAGTTTATAGTTGAGAAGAAAAAATAAAGTATGATAAAAAATTTTTTGTAATGTGTTGACAGTGTGTGATTGAACTATTTCAATAAATACATAAAATGTCTATTGCAAATATGTGCACTGAGAGAACTTTGGATACAGAGGCTAATCAGAAAAGTTATTTAAGTGCTTTGCTGACAAACCTAGGATTAGACTCTGCCATAGTTCCACTACTAGATTCATTGACTTGTTTGGATTTGTTGATGGTTTTACAGATTGGCATGCTTTTCTGGGACCTTGGAATTCTGCCTTTTCCTTAGCAACTTCTCCTAAACCACATTCTGCTGGCTTCAGTCCTTAGTCACTTAGTGGAATCCTTTATTTCAATTTATCCTGCCCTATTTATACTTCATTTTTTTCATCTTTTATCCTTAAATCAAGAATCACATGTTTTAGGAAGTTAAGTAATTTGCATAACATTACAACCAGTTAAAAGCCCCAGTAGATTGCACAACTACTAATTTTACATTTCACAGTGTAGTATTAGGAAGGTGGTCTTTAAACATTCCCCCCATTTCTGCATTCCTCAACTTTGCTCCTATGAAGAAATTCAGGCTGCACACACCAAGAGCAGCAGTCAGAGGTGAGGGTAATGTGAGGCAGAAGTTTATGAGTTTGCCAATGCAAGATCAGTTGCTAAGCAATAGAATGTGCTACAAGGTAGGTAGAATTTGACAAAACATCCCAAGTGTCAGGGGACCATTTCACTCATAGTTATAAGGACAAACTTGTTTCTAAAAATAACTATTACACTGATTGGTGTAATCTAGGCCAATCAAGGTCCTAGCTTTGTTTTGGGGTTGAATATAAGGCAGTGGCGTGGGCACATAGTACATGTAATAATTTCACAAGAGCTAGCTTTCTCAAGTACATAGAAGAAGATATGCTTGTAGTTACATAAACACTTACAAGCCAGGTTATATACTATATCATACTTAGCTACGCCCCACAGCTGTCCCTACAATGTTTTGTGCTGATACAGTTGTGGAAAAGAGAAAAGAGTACCTCTTTCCATTCTCATGAGTCAACCTATCATTACCAGATATTCAGGAACTTTTGTTAAAATCTCCATAAAACTCAATACCGTCTCTGGTTCTCATCTGTAAACATTTTTTTTAAACCAGGGACTGAACTCAGAACCTTGTGCTTGCCAGGAAGGTGCTTTTGCCATTGAGCTATCTGCCCAGCCTTCTATCAACACTTTTCTAGCCTAGTGCTTCAAATAATGCTAACATTCCAATCACTTGCCATATAATATTCCATTTTTCTTTTTTGTTATAAGGATAAATTCAAGTATCCTTTGGACTATAAAACATTTTGAGAAGGTTTCTCTTTGAGCAAAGTAAACTAAACAAAGAAAACTCCCAAAAACAATTGGAAAGACCTCTTAGAGAGTATAATGTCAGCCATGCTGTGCTTTTTTAGCTTACTTGAATCGGCCCAAGAAAGAAAAGCACTTCAATACTTAGTACCCGAGAAGATTGGGCTATTTTCTGCTCTACAGGTGATTTTAAACTGTGTTGTCCATCATAGATAAATTTAGATAAATTACATCAAAGGCATGGTAAATGAACATTCTTGAACAAACAAATATGAGAGGGACAGGAGAGAATTGCTAGGGGTAGATAATGGTTTGGAATTGTATTAGACAGAAAGGAGGCACGTATTCTGCTGTCTGGTCTGTTTGACGGAAAGTATTTTCACTCCTCTGATTCAGTATATTTGCTGATGTTTCACAGCACTCAGAGGAGCAAAGCACGCTGAGCACATTGGTTTGTTTTTAATTTTCAAGTCTCAAAATTCATACACACAACTATCAGTGTGTTTTGAGGGCTAATTATATAAGGCTTGGAACTGATTTAAACTATTTCTCAAGTTTCTTCATGGCAACATTGTTTGCTCAATGCAAAGAACTCACTGATTCTACACTGTTGCTCTGTAACAAGGAGTCCAAGTATTATCAGGGTAGTTTATACCAGGATGTCAACATTATTTACTGGTAAATGTGGTGTTTATGATTTGTACTCGGTCTTGGTGAGTGTTAGGAAAACTGTTGTTGAGACTAGTTATACAGTAATAATATGCCTTTGTAATAAGGAAAATATATTCTCTATAATTTTATTGAAGAACAAATAGCAATGAGACAGTTTCAAATCAAATTAGGACAGATTCAATAATTAATACATTGCATATTCTTTTCTTAGTGGTTATTTGTTGTACAAGGTATAGATATGATATTCTAATTACAAACACTATTAGAGCAGAAGCCTCTATTCACTGAATTAAGAGAATGTAGCTTTATACCTATCATTTTTTAAAAGCTGATTTATAGTACAGTTACAATCATACTTTTTACATCGTTATCTTCCTAGTGGCTATACATAGTACAAGAAGTAGGCAGGATATCCTGTCCAAATACTATTACAACAAATCATTCATTTCATAGAATTAGTGAAAGTAGCTGCATAGTTATCCTAAATGTTCTGAATATACAAATACAGAATAGTCCTTCCTTTGTATAAATATTTTTGGGGTTAGTCCTGCCAAAGATGGGAATTCTATTGGCATTCAGTTATTATAGGTACTTGAATTCAGCAAAACACTCCAACACAGTCCAGCAGTCCAGAACAGTAGTGGGCTATCCACAGAAGTTGTTGACCAGAGCTTCTTACAGCTCAGCATGTTAATATGGCTTTACTTTATATACCTCATTTTTATACTTTTCTACTGCATGGTTAAGACCAAGATAAAGCAAGACCTATATAACAAAAAATGTAACTTTTGTATCTGATGAGGTCAGTCAACTCCCCTCGGGGTTTTTCCTGTAACCCTGTACTGCACTTCATAGATCCTTTGTCAGTGTCAGCCATGTGAATGAGTCACAGCAATTGCTTGACCAATTTGCTCTCTGTGAAAGCCTGAGAGAAAGTTTTCTTTCCACGAGTCTCTCCTTAGGCATCCTCTACATCATCATTTGCATTCCTCTGTGGCTCCATAATCTCCTTGATCAGAAAATGTGTGGTACAACTGAGTTCCATGATGTTACAGTACAGGTTGTACTTTGCCCTGAGTCTTCACAGATCTTGAAAGGCTAGGGCCAAAAAGTTGGCTGACCTTACAGCCCTTCCATTTCTCCAATTTTTGATCTGCAAACTTAGGTTGTTAACCATTCAGAAGAGAAGCTGATTATTACCCTGCAACATTTGCAGTTCGGGTTACCCTAATTCTTTATATAAATATCAAATATCTTAGGCATGATGTGGAACAGATATTTTCCATCAAGTATTGATGTATCAAATTTTAAGTCTTTATTAGAATATGGGGAAGAAAAATTAAATATGAATTAAACACATATTATTACACAGAAATTTAGAAATATAACCATGTACAGTTTTGTAGCTGAACAGTGCTGTAATATTTTTTTTCCTTGTGTCTTTTCTTTTTTCATTTATTACCCGCCCAAAAAAACCCTTTTACTTGTGAGATAGTATGGTAATAATTGATATGTCATGACAGGAAGTGTGTATTTAGCAGAACAGAATGGCAAGCATTCCAAGTGTGACCCTTCTATTACACATTTTCAAGTTTTCAATGTAGAGGTCTTTCATTAGATTGGTTCTTAGTTACTGTATTTTTTTCAATGTTGTGGTGAAAGATATGTCCCTATTTTTTTCTTTTAGCTATTTCTGTTCAGAAATACTATTGAGATTTGAGTGTTCATTTTTACCTAGCTATGCTACTGAACTTGCTTAAGAAATCTAAAAGTAATTTTCTGGAGTTTCCGTGGTCTTTCATTTAGAAAATCATGCCATTTGCGAATAATTATAGCTTAACTTCATTCTTTCCTGTCATTTTTCCTTTTTTTTGTCTTGCCTAATTTCTCTGGCTAGAGTTTCTAGAACTATATTTAATGAGGTGGGTGATGTCTTTCTTACTCTCTCTTATTTGATGGAACAAATTACTTGACACCCAAAATGAAGGAAAGAAAGGTTTATTTAGCTCATGGTCAGTGGTTATTTCAGTCCACACTCAGCTGGCTCCAAAGCAGAGTGGCACACAGCACAGAGAGCAGCCATTCATGGTGGTGGCAAAGAACAGGAAAGCAAAAGGAGTGGCAGCAGCTCAGGCAGCTGGCTAGCTTCTCTCTCTCTCTCTCTCTCTCTCTCTCTCTCTCTCTCTCTCTCTCTCTCTCTCTCTCTCTCTCTCTCTCTCCTCCTTATATCATAATGCAGATTATGTGCCCCAGGGTAATCATACTCATAATCCCAGCATTGGATCATGAATCAATCACAAACTCCTGAAGGTGCCCCATAACTGCATGTGGCTTTGTGAGTACATCTAGACATAAACCATAACAGGTGATGACTAATGTTCTTGTTTTGTGCCTGTATTTAGAGTGAAAGATTTTAGTTTTTGTCCATGATGTTTTTTGTTCATTTGTTATGATGATCTGTTTTATCCGATCAAGGTAAAGTTCATTCATCCCAAATTTCTGAGTTCTATTTTTTATCATGAATGAATGCTGGAGCTTGTCAAAAACTTTCTATGCATCTATTGAGATGATGATGTGAATTTTGTCCTTGGCTCTGTTAATACTGTGTATTACATTTACTGATTTATGTATGTTGAACCATCCTTAGATCACTGGGATGAATGTTCTTTGGTCATTATGTATAGTTTTCCTGATGATTTACTGCATGCTGTTTGACAGCATGTCACTGAGGATTTTTGCATCTATGTTTTTCATTAGGGTAATTGGCCTGCAGTTTTTTAAGCTGGCACTTGCTCTTGCTTTGGTATCAGGGTAATGCTGATTTACAGGAATGAATTTGTGAGTACTTCTTCAATTTTAATTTCATTAAAGATTGTAGGAAGTAGTGATACTTGTTATTCTCTAAATTTCTTGTGGAATTCAGTGCTGAATCCGTCAGAGCTTGGAGGTTTCTTTGTTGGAATGGTTTTGAATACATCTTTGATTTCATTGATTAATATTGGATTTTTATATTTTCTTGATTCACCTTTGGTTATTCATATATATCTAGTAATCTGTCCATTTCTTTGCACTTTCAATTTTATTAGAATAGTTCTCAAAATAGGTATACATGATCTTGATTTCTGTAGGATCCACTGTTATTTCACCTTTTTTGTTCCTAATTGCATGAAGTTGAGTCTTTTCTTTCCTTTGTTTGATAAGGTCGTGTTAGGGATTGTCAATTTTATTTAATCTTTCAAAGAACCAAGTCTTCAACTCTTTGATTCTTTGTACCATTTTATTAGCCACCATTGCATTAATTTATGCTCTGATTTTATAGTTTACTGTCTCATAAGAGGTTTTGGCTTGGCTGGTTCTTCTTTTTTTTTAGCAGTTTGAGATTCAGTATTGGGTTTTTTATTTGAGCTTGTTCTGGTTTTCATATATGGTTAATGCTGTAAATTTTTCTCTTAGGACTGCTGTCATTGTTCCTATAATTTCTGTTACGTTGTACTGTCATTATCATTTAAGTATATAAGTAGATTAAATTATTCTTTCACTTCACCCATGAACCATTTGTTGTTCATGAAGGTGCTATTTAATTTCGATGAGGTTATATTCCTTTTTGTTTACTTTACAACTGATTTCCAATTTCAATGCACCATCACCTCATACATGAATGGGATAATTTCAGTTCCTTTGCATTTACTTAAACATGTTCTATGAAGTAGAATAGAGTTTTCTTTGCAGAATGTCTAATGTGCAGCTAAGGATGTGTTTTCTGATGTTATGTAGATAAACACTTGGTAGACATCTATTAAATCCATTTGTTCAAAAATTTTCTTGAGTTCTAATATTTCACTGCTGAGTTTTTGTCCAGTTGATCTATTTTTGATAGTGAGGTACTGAAATCCTCCAATGCAATTGTGATGTTAATTTAATTTTTTTTGTTTTTCTTTTTTGGGGGTCAGCTCAAACCATCCTGTTTTTTGAAGCAAGAGCAAGTGCTAGCTTAAAAATACTGCAGGCCAATCACCCTAATGAAAAACATAGATGCAAAAATCCTCAGTAACGTGCTGTCAAACAGAATGCAGTAAATCATCAGGAAGACTATACATAATGCCCAAAGAACATTCATCCCAGTGATGTAAGGATGGTTCACCAGCAGGGCTGGTGTGGCACGTGGTGCCAGAGATTGAATTTTGACGCCTAAGTTTGCCTAAGCAGGCCCTTAAGAACCATTGAGCTATCTTATGCATTCCCTTCTAATACAATTGTATTAGTTCTTTTTCATTTCTGTTAATTTTTAAATTATTTGGTGCACTGGTATTTGTTGCATATATTTTTTTTTTTTTTTTAAGAACCGGGCATTGAACTCAGGTCATTCCACTTGCCAGGGAAATGCTTATTCTACTGAGCCATATCCCTGACTGCATATATTTATTGTTATATCATCATTTTTTATTGTTCACTTTACAAGGATTTAATAAGCTTCCTTGTCTCTCTTAATCAGCTTTTGAGAAAATATCACTTTGGAAATAAAGTAGCTACACCTTTTTCTTTTTTCTTTTTTTTTTTTCTATTTTCTGGTCATACAGATTACTGCTTTCCAACCTTTGTCAGTCTACGAAATTTTTGAGTTAAATATGTTCCTTGTATTGAGTGTATTGTTGCACATTGTTTCTTGACCCATTCTGCCAGCTGTTTCTGTTGATTTGTAAATTGAAACCATTTACACTGATGTTATAAATTACATGTACTAACTTATCCTTTTGATGATATTTTCATGTTGTTGGCTCACTTTTGTTTTTTTACCCCCACTCTGTTTAGTGGTTTGCTTTGCCTGGTGGATTTCTTCTGTTGGGGTTTTTGTTTATTTATTTTTGTATTTTAGGGAAGAGTCTACAGGGTGTTCACCGTCTCACTACTAGATTGGATTCATAGTTATCTGCCTATTTAAAGCCCCGCAAGATCTAGGATTCTAGGCACATGCCACTGTGCCCAGTCTCAGTCATGGGGGAGAGGCAGGCACAGCAGGCCCCTGGGATCAAACCCACAACCCCTGAGCCTGCTTTCAGGCACTTTAATCCTCTGAGTATTTGGCCAGCCATACAGTCACATTTTTCTTGTACTTGGTTTCATATATATGGAGTTGTTTCTAATGAAAGTTACATCTTCTTTATTATTTTAATTTATTGGTACACATATGTAATACATAATATTTTCATTCCTTGTGGAGAGAATGTATGTGTACTTAATAAATTTTATTTCCTTTATTCTTTCATCCTCCTCCTTTTATTGAAAACCATGGAAATTTTTGAAAATTTTAGTTTTATATTTTGTTCTGTTACTCTTATGGTTTTAGACTTGTTCCCAGTTTGTTTCTTCATTATTAATCAAGAAAAGTCATTGTAATTTGTGACGTTTTAAGACTTCACATTTGTAATAATTTTGCACAACAGCAATAGGGAACTAATACATTCCTACAGTGCAAGCCATTTTACCATTTGCATTCCCTTGGTTCAGCCTTGTGCTAAAGTAGCCTCCATTAGAAAGATGCAGACAGGTCAAGTTCATTGAAGATTTTAGTTTACTTTTCCCTACAAGTTGAAGAACACTATAAAAATAACATATTGGCTAGGGAGAATACTGTTTTATGATATTTTTATTTTATGGAAAAATTGTACTATATTTCATAACAGAACAATAGGAGACAAACAACATTAATATGTTGTATATTGTTAACTTTAAATTAGTTATTCAGATTTCAAACATGGACATTAGATCTTCCTCCATCTCGCCCAAACCCACCCAGCCCCTGAGACCGGCCACAGACAGCGCAGCCAACTCCGCCATCTTCCTCCCATGCACCCGCTCAGCCCCAGAGACCGGCCAGACACAGCGCGGCCGACTCCGCCATCCTCCTCCCTCCCGCCCGCGCCAGACCAGCCCCTGAGACCAGCCAGACACAGCGCGGCCGACTCCGCCATCTTCCTCCATCCAGCCCGCGCCAGCCCAGCCCCAGAGACCGGCCAGAGACAGCGCGGCAGACTTAGCCATCCTCCTCCATTCAGCCCGTGCCCTCACCCGCCCAGCCCCAGAGACCTCCCAAGACAGCAAGACCAACGCCAGCAGTCTATTCGATCCCACCCACGCCGCCCAGTCAGAGACTGGCCTGAGACAGTGGCTGACTCCAGCGGCTTCCTGGATCCCACGCCGAGCTCTAAGCTCTCCCAGCAAGAGCGAATTTACAGGACTCACCAGGCTTCCCAGATCAGTGAGAGTGTGGTGAGTCTGAGGGAGAGCCTGTGGCTTCTTCCCACCAGCGCTACGCGGATCCCTGCCCCCAACCCCTCCAAGTCAGGGACTGGCCTGAAACCTCACGACCCACTCACCAGCACCTCCCCGGATCCTCTGACCTAAAGCCCACTGATCGAATGGGAATTTCCAGGACTCTCTGGGCATCAAAGGTCAGTGAGTGTAGAACCTCAGGCCCGTCGTGCCTGAGATACATTTCCCAGGGATTACCTGCCCCACACCCCCCGTGGCCCAATGACAGCTCCAGGCACACTGTGCCAGAGAAACATTTCCAAGTGATTACCGGTCCCACACCACAGCCCCAGACCCAGTGCTGGTCGGCCTGGAGTGAGAACGCGAAGACTGCCAAGCCGGAGGGACACATCTCAGCAATCCACGGTCCCATGCTACGGACCGAAACCCAGCACAGCCTGGCCTGTGAGTGAGGGCTCCAGGCCCACTGCACCAGAGGGACCTTTCCCAGCCTTCTCGGGTTACGGCCTGTAGACCCAGACCCATCACAGCTGGCCGACCCAGTACAGCCTACTCAGTGAATAAGATTATCCACTATTCTTTTGTGAGCCCAGAAGACCCACCAAAGACCAGGTCTGCCCATCTGGGGAATGACGTGCCTGACACAGGAGGGCTGGCCCTGGGAAGCAACAGAGGGGAACCAAAGGAGCTGCAGCAAAAAAGGAACTGAACACAACAGCTAGACCCAGGATAGGCATACCTGGAAAATCTCAAACTTCATAGACTGGCTCCTGAATCCCATAACAAGCTAAGGTTATAGCTGCACCAAAGCTCTACACCAAAGGTCAAAGGTCAGTGTTATACAAAATGAAAAAGAGAAGGGGAAAAATGCAATCCCAGACCTCGAGTCCATCAGGAAGGGCAGAGGACACTAGCTCACCTACAATGAATGAACTAACAGATACAGCAGCAAAGGAACAACAGCAGAAAGCTATAGAGGAAATAAAATGAGAATTCCCCAAATTAAAAAAGAAATATTTAAATACATAGTATCTGAAATAAAGAATAAATTCCAGAAACATTGGGTAGAAGAACTATGCTCACCCAGACCAAGTGCAGAGAGCACTATTGCAGCTCATATATATCAATTAACGGCATCTGAAGCAAAGAAACAACAGCAGAAAGAACATGAGGAGCTCAAAGCAGAAATAAGATCCGAAATCAAAAAAGAACTTTTTGAAGTCATAGGATCTGAAATACCGAAACAAGTCCAGAAATAAACAGAGGAAATCCAACTAGGAAGAAACACAGCAGAAAAAGAATTAATAACTACCAATAAAGAAGACATGGATAAAAAAATTGAGGAGATCAGAAATATGATGGATTCCTTGAATGAGCAATAGAGAAAAGAAATAGAACACATGAAACACAGTCAAAGAGATATAGAAGAACTAAAAATAGCAATCATGAGTCTACAAAACCGTCTGAGAGAAAGCGAAGACAGTTTCAGATCTTGAAATGCCGGAGCAGCTAGTGAAAAGGTGAGAAAGGATTTCTTAAAAACAACGAGAATGCAGGGAAAAAATAATCCATCACCTGCAGGATGAGGCCAGAATGAACAATGTGAGAATAATTGGTATCAACGAGAATGAAGGAGTCAATACAAATCACATAAAAAGAATTTGGGGAGAAATAATTGCACAAAACTTCCCAAATATGAGGAAACAATCCAACATTCAGGTCACCGAAGCATACAGAACACCAAATAACCTCAACCCAAGTAGAAACACACTGAGACATATAATAGTTAAGATCACAGAAATCTAACTCAAAAGTAATATACTGAAAGCTGCGAGAGAGAAGGAGCTCACATTCAAAGGAAAACCCATCAGAATTACAGGCGACTTCTCTACACAAACAATGAAGGCAAGGAGAGCATGGAGCAGAGTTCTTCAAGTCCTACATGAAAACAAATTCCAGCCCAGACTACTGTACCCTGCAAAACTCTCAAGTTTGATGAAGAAGTGAAGTACTTCCACGACAAAGAACAACTAAAAAATTTCATGATGACAAAGCCATCCCTTCACAGGCTGCTGAAAGATGTTCTAGAGAGAGAGCACAATGACTGGAACTCCACGAATGAGAACAGAAGCAACCAGCTAAACAAGACAGACAATTATTCATAGAATACAAAGGAGTAGACACCAGAAGGTAAATATCATGACAAACATAAGTTAACACACTTCAATTATAACCATCAATGTAAATGGACTCAATTCACCAATTAAGACAATAGACTGGCAGAGTGGATTAGGAAACAAAATCCAACAATATGCTCTATACAAGAAACACACTTAACACAAAAGGACATTCATAGGCTCAAAGTCAAAGGATGGAAAACAATATTACATGCCCCAGCACCTCAGAAAAAAGCAGGAGTATCAATTCTGTTCTCAGACAGTCTCAACTTCAAACCAAGAATGATCAAACGGCACAAAGAAGGCCACTATAAATTGGTCAGGGGAAAAATTCAAGAGCAAGAAGTAACACTCATAAATATCTATGCAGCAAACACAGCAGCACCCAACCATGTAAGACAAATCTTAAGGGACATGAAAAACTTAATGTCTAAGAACACAATCTTAACAGGAGATCTTAACACGCCCTTATCTCAAAAAGATAGGTCAACCAGACAAAAAATTAGCAAGGAAGTAGCAGAACTGAATAAGAACTTGGAACAAATGGACCTGGTGGACATATACAGAGTGTTCCACTCAACCACAGTTGAATACACATTTTTTTCAGCTCCACATGGGTCATTTTCCAAAATAGACCACATACTAGTCCAGAGGTCATGCCTAAGTATATGCAAGAAAATAGAAATTATCCCATGCATAGTATCTGACCACAATGCAATGAAATTGGAAATAAATGACAAAAGAAACCAGAAAAACCCACTAAATTCATGGAAACTAAACAACACCCTACGCAGCAATCAATGGGTTGCAGAAGAAATTCAACAAGAAATTTAACAATATCTACAATTCAATGAAAATTCAAGTACAACTTACCGGAATTTATGGGATGCGATGAAAGTAGTTCTTAGAGGGAAAATAATAGGTATGAACTCACACATTAGGAAAACATAAAGGGAACAAATTAGCACCTTAATGTTGCACCTCCAACAACTGAGAAAAGAAGAGCAAACAAAACCCAGAGCGCAAAGACGAGAAGAAATCATAAAGATTAGAGCAGAAATTTACTCAATTGAGATGAAAAAAAACAGTTCAAAGAATCCGCAAAACAAAAAGCTGGTTCTTTGAAAAACTAAATAAAGTTGATAAGCCTCTTGCCAACCTCATCAAAAAGAGGCAAAAGAAAATTCAAGTACAAGCGATAAGGAATGAAAAGGGTGAAATCACCACAGACCTAGTGGAAATTCAGAAGATTATCAATAGTTACTTCGAGAATCATTATGCTCACAGAATGGAAGACACAGAAGAAATGGACAGATTCCTCGAAAGGTACAAATTACCAAAACTGAATCAAGAAGATATTACAACTCTCAATAAGCCGATAACAGCCAACAAAACTCGAAACGTAATAAAAAGCCTACCGACAAAGAAAAGTCCAGGTCCTGATGGATTCACAGCTGAATTCCACAAGAAATTTATAAAAGATATAATCCCCACACTCCACAAACTCTTCCATGAAGTTGAAAAGGAAAAAGTCCTCCCAAAATCATTTCTGGAGGCAAGTATAATAGTCATTCCAAAACCAGGGAAAGACGCAAACAAAAAGGAGAACTACAGGCCAATCTCCCTTATGAACATAGATGCAAAAATACTCAACAAAATCCTGGCAAAGAGAATACAGCAAATCATCAAGAAGATCATACACCATGACCAGGTAGGATTCATCCCAGGGATGCAAGCATGGTTCAATATTCGAAAATCTATAAGTGTAATACACTCTATTAATAGACTGTAATCTAAAAACCACATGATCATCTCAATTGATGCAGAGAAAGCCTTTGACAAAGTCCAATACTCATTCATGTTCAAGGTCCTATAGAAAATTGAAATAGATGGACTCTATCTTAACCTGATCAAAGCCATCTATCACAACCCAAAAGCTCATATAATCCTAAATGGGGAAAAACTGAAATCTTTTACTCTTAAATCAGGTACAAGACAAGGATGTCCTCTATCACCCCTCCTATTCAATATAGTCTTAGAATCCTTAGCAACAGCCATTAGAAAAGAGGGAGAAATAAAGGGAATAAGAATAGGAAAAGAAGAAGTTAAATTGTCACTATTTGCAGACGACATGATACTTTACTTAGAAGTCCCCAAAAACTCCACCAAGAAACTACTAGAACTGATAGGGAAATTCAGTAGCATAGCAGGATACAAAATCAATACTCAAAAGTCAATAGCATTCCTCTATACAGATAACAAACACACTGAAAGGAAATCTATAGAAAGAATACCTTTCACAATAGCACCGTGGAAAATGAAATACCTTGGGATTCACTTAACCAAGGAAGTCAAAGATCTTTTCACGGAAAATTACAGCACCCTAAGAAAAGAGATTATGGGGAATTTCAGAAAATGGAAAGATATTCCATGCTCCTGGATAGGAAGATCCAACATCGTGAAGATGGCCATACTCCCAAAATTGCTGTACAGATTTAATGCAATCCCTATCAAATTGCCACCAACATACCTCCCAGATATAGAGAAATCAATCCGAAAATTTATTTGGAACCACAAACGACCTAGAATAGCAAAGGCAATCTTGGCCAATCAAGAAAAAGCAGGAGGCATTACAATTCCTGATTTGAAATTATACTACAAAGCCTCTGTGATAAAATCAACATGGTATTGGCATCAAAATAGACCTGAGGATCAGTGGAATAGATTAGAATATGCAGACGCATCTACGAAAACACTCAGCCATCTTATCTTTGACAAAGGGGCTACACAAGCCCACTGGGAGAAAGATAGCCTCTTTAACAAATGGTGCT
>PVKA01027616.1:0-30336 GCA_004027165.1 Ctenomys sociabilis
GCTGCCTTGCAGGCGCCTGGAGCAGGACTACAGAGGAAGGCTGAGTCTCCTGCGGGCAGAGGTGGAGGCAGAGCGGGAGCAGATCTGGGAGCAGGCCTGCAGGCGGAGTGCTGTGCTGGAGACTGACCTGGACCACCTGCAGGCCGAGGAGGCCAGCCTGCGCCACAGGCTGGGGCTGGCCGCAAAGGTGGGTGGCATGTGGGTGGCAGAATGGCGGCGTCCTTCCTTCTCCCTCGATCTGACCTATGGCCCGGGCTGGGTGTGTCCTGTGCCTGATACACCTGTCTGGGGCTGCAAGAACAGCCAAAGCCAGAGGCAGAGAGACCCGCACCTGGCCCCTGCTCCTCTCACCCTCCTCCTCCTCCTCCTAAGGCGACTTCATACCTGATATCAGCACCTGTAAGATATGACCACAGCCACCAACCTGGCTCTCCATGGGGGCATTCAATTTTTGGGGGAGGGTGGTTTTGGTTTTTTGTTTTGTTTTGTGGTACTATGGATAGAATTCAGGATCTCTTTACACAGAGCTACATCTTCAGCCTTTTTAAACTCTTGACTTTGAGCTGGGTATGGTGATGCATTCCTGTGATCCCAGCACTCAAGAGGCTGAGGCAGGAGGATTGCTGCAAGTTGGAGGTCAGCTGACCTACGTAGTGAGAGCTTGTCTCAGAAACATATATATAGACTTAAGATGGTGGTTCTGGGTGGGCGTGACTAGTGACCAGATCCCGCGGGCCCATGTCGGCTACCGAGGATCCCTCGCGGGAGGACCCAGCGAAGAGGGAGGAAGAGGCGGAGGAGGAAGAAGACAAGGAGGAGGAGGAGGAGGAGGAGGCAGAGCAGTTCGTCCTGGTAGAGTTGTCAGGAATTATTGATTCAGATTTTCTCTCAAAATGTGAAAATAAATGCAAGATTTTGGGGATCGACACCAACAGGCCCATTATGCAGTTGGACTGCTGTGTCTTTGCTGGGGAGTATGAAGATACTGTTGGACCCTGTGTTATATTTGAAGAAAACATTGAACATGATACGGAAGGCAACAGTAAAACAGTGCTGAAATATAAATGTCACACAATGAAGAAACTCAGCATGACCAGAACTCTCTTGATGGAGAAGAAGAAAACACAGGAGGAGTAGAATGGCTGCAGATGAAAGGTAATGATTTCTCCTACAGAACCAACATGATTTGTAGCTTTCTACATGAAAATGAAAATGAAGTTGGAGCTCCAGCCTCGAAAAAACGTTTGAAGGTGGAAGAGCAAGAGACTAATGTGAAAGACAGCTCAAGCCTCATCTGTGAACAGGAGGAAGCACTGGAAACAGCGGCTTCTGATGCTCCAGTTAGTATCCCTTCTTCTGAGATGGAAGGTCTCACTCTGTAGTCCGCCGTGGGTTTGAACCTGCTGTGTTGTCCAGGCTGGCCTTGACTTCTTAATGCTCCTGTCTCAACCTCCTGAGTACCATTAAGATTTTAAAACAGGAATAGTGGCCAACACCTATAATCCCAGCTGCTTGGAAGGTTGAAGCAGGAGTTCAAGATTATCTGGGCAACCCACTGAGGTGCTGTCTCCAAAAAAAGGAGTAGGGGGTGGCTCAGTGGTACAGCACTGCTGAGTTTGCTCCCTGGGATCACCAAACAATAAAGCTAAAAAAAAAAAAAAAAAATATATATATATATATATATATATATATATATATATATATATATATATTATGTGTGTGTATATATGTGTATGTGTGTGTGTGTGTGTGTGTGTGTGTGTGTGTATTGTACCTTATTTTTAAGACAAGGTCTTAAGAAGTTGCCCAGCTGAGCTAAAATTTATAAGCCCCCTGCCTGGGCTTCCTAGAGCTCTGGGATTACAGGCTGCATCACCAAGGACTGTGTCATCGCCAGTGTCTGAAGATGCCACCCTTCTGCTTATTGGTGCAATTCCAAACTACCTTTTGGGCACATCTCAGAAATGCTGCATCAGCAGCCCCTTCTTGCATTTTCACTTGTGACCTTTCAGAGTACCTCACGTGGGATGACGAGAGGCAGTGCAGTGAGCTGCTGAGGTTGGGAGGGACCCAGGACTGTCCCCAGAAGGCTGGGGACCGCCTGCCCACTTGCCTTCCAGGACAGAGGCTCGGCAGCCAGGCACCTGCCTCCCACACAGCCAAGTCATGCAGACACCTGCCCGCCAACACCAACCTGTCTTGTAGGAAAACAGCCGGCTGCAGCAGGAGATCCTGGAGGTGGTGGGAAAGCTCTCGGATTCGGAGAAGCTGGTCATGAAACTGCAGAGCAACCTGGAGTTCATGATGAGGGAGAAGGCAAGGCTCACCCCCCTCCCCCAGGTAGTCCTAGGTTGTGGGAGGCGTCTGGCATGAGGAAAGGTGCATGGGTGACTGAATTTAGGGTTTCTCTTTGGAAGTCATTGGACTGGAGAGAAAAATCAGTGAGGTGGCCTTGCTTCTGTGTCATGGGCTGTGACTGTGATTGCCTTCTGCTAGCCTTACCCCTCAAAGGCTCTGGCCAGTGTGTCTGCTGGGCTTGAGACCCTTCTCAGGGTGATGGTGGGGAGGCCCCTGCCCTGTGCCTGTCCTGTGAGCAAGGGGACACCGGGAGGCCATGGGAGGACACTAGAGGCTGTGCTTGCTGCTGCCCACTGCTGGGAGGAAGCCTTGTGCTCAGCCATGGCTGGGAAAGCCGCTGCCCCCGCCCTCCCCACCACAGCCTGGCCTTCCTCCCATGCGCTGTGGGGTTCGGCAGAGCCAAAACCTCTGCATGCTACTGTGCCCATCTTTTGACTTCCAGGTGGAGCCACAGGGCTTGGAGCTCAGGGCACAGGAGGAGCGGTTCACAGCTGTCTTGAAGGAATATGAGCTCAAGTGTCGGGTAGGTGGCCCGAATGGCCCTGGCTCACAGTGCTGTGACATAACGGGCCTTGTCTTCCCCCTCCGGGGTAGGCAGACTTGGTGTTCCTGCAGAGTGGCCCAGTGAGGGCTGAAGGAGGATTTATTCCAGCCAGAACTGCTGCCTGAAGCTGTGCCCAGCCCCAGGGGAGTGCTGAGTCGAGTGGTGTGAGGGTTTCTGGTTCTGCCTGCAGGTTCCGTCCTCATAAAGACATTTCAGGACCAGCCAAATAGTTAGGCAGATTAAAGCACCTGCAAGCAGGCGCAATGGCAGGGGTTCAATCCCAGGCCTGTCATGCTGGCCCTACCCCTGGGGCATGCAGAGAAGGCAGTTGAAACTAGGTGTGGTGGTGCGCACCTGCAATCCCAGGTCTTGGGAGGCTGTAAACTGGCAGATCACTACCAGTCCAATCTACTAGTGAGACCCTGGACACCCTGTACACCCTTCCCTAAAATGCAGGAAAAAAACAAAAAAACAAACAAAAAAAACACCAACATTTCACAACAGGAGGAAGGCGAACCAGGCAGAACAGTTGAGTTGGGCTGATTATTAATAATACAGAATGATTTTTCGACTGATAAAGTAATTTATCACATAGTCCTTTTTAGACACACCTGGTTAGGATTTAATTTACCAAAAGGTAATTTCTATAAAACTCATAAGAAAATATTTTACAAAGCATATATGTGTGATTAAAGACAAGCATCATTAAAAACCTTCACCCTTGAAGCTGGGCATGGTGGTGGGCACCTGTAGTCCCAGCTGCACAGGAAACTGAGTCAGGACCATCACTTGAGCCCAAGATTTGGAGGCCAACCTGGGCAGCATAGTGAGACTCCATCTCAAAAAATAAGAGATGGGTGCCATCTTGGCCCACCTGCCCCTCTGACATCCTTGGCATTAAGAAGGCCGTGTCCACAGAAGCCAGAAGGGTAGAACCGCGTGAGAATACATGCCCACATCAGGGACTGGCGAAGGCTGCTGTGCTAATGGCTTAGTAGAATCCTGCATCACCTTGGTAGAAATGGGGAACGTTTGTGCACATGAAGTCCTCCACGGGCAGCATTGCCAAGTGACCAAGAAGTAATACATAGCCTCAGACCAGAGCCATTTAAAACCCTAGACAGGGCCCGGGAGATAGCTCAGTAGCATGTCTGCCAGGCAAGTATAAAGTCCTGAGTTCGATCCCCAATATCAGAAATAACTAAATAAATAAAACCCCAGACAAGGACTGGAGGTGTAACTCAGCGGAGAGCCCATGCTTTAGCATGTGTGCCCTCAGTTCAATTTCCAGTACCAAAAACAAGATAAAAGCAAACAAACAAACAAACTCCGTATAAGAAACCCCACAGAGGGCCAGCCAAATAGCTCAATGGATTAAAGCTCCTGCAAGCAGGCGCAGGGGTTAGGAGTTTGATCCCCAGACCTGCTGTGCTGGCCTTGTCCCCAGGGCGTGCTGAGATGGCAGTTGAGACTGGATGTAGTGGTGCATGCCTGTAATCCCAGCTCTTAGGAGGCTGTAAAACAGGAGAAATCACTATGAGTCCAGTCTAGCAGTGAGACCCCGAACACCCTGTAGACCCTTCCTTAAAAAAAAATACAAAAAAGAAAAAAATAATAAATTAAAAGAAGAAAACCCACAGACAAAAATAAGAAAAATTGAAGGTGAACAGAGATTGCTGTTCACTCACATTTCCTGCAGATTTGCTGTAGTGATAACCGTGAGTGACATATCCCTGTCTGAGGCGTGGTTAGGGGCTTTGGTGTTTGGTGTCAGTCTGGAGGTGGAATGGACAGCTGGTGTAGTGCACTGAATGCTCTCTACTGTAAGTCGTCCACCAGATTTCACCCTAAGTCCTCTCATGCTGAAAATGCCATTATTTCTGAGAACATATGGTCACTGCTAAGGGTCACTAATAGCTATAATTAATTTCCTACAATTCGAAAGTTGACTAGATGTTGGGGACCACCTACTGTCCCTGAAGCTGATCATCCTTCCGTATGGTGGCCTGCGGTGGGGTGCAGACGAGGCCTTAGCGATTTCCCGTCCACTTCTGTTCCTGCTGCACTTCCTGTGGCAGAGTGCGGGATGCAGGGGACCCTCACTGAGCTTGCAGCTCCAAGCCTGTCCCTGGGTGTTGTGTCCTCTCCCTCCACAACGCTTCTGCCTTCTGTGATCCCAGGTGGCTTGCGGGTCACACTCCCTGTGGGTGCGGCTGGCGTGTTTGGGGCAAGCTGGGCCCAGGTGGCAGTGGGGGTCTGGTCACAGGTTGGTGTCTCCTCTTGAGCTTGCCAGGAGGACTCAGATGCTAGCTTCTGTGTGGATTTCTCAGATGTCAACTCCCCAACCTGACCTCTCACCTTTGCCTTGAGATTTTAATTTTTAGACATTCAATGGAGATATATTTTGGTGGAAATCTCTTTTAGAAACTTTCCCTTTCCATATTTTGAGGATATTTCAACTAACATTTAGACTATTTAAAAATCCTTTTGTGCTGGGTCTGGTGGCACACACCTATAATCCCAGCACTCAGGAAGCTGAGGCAGGAAGATTGCTGTGAGTTCAAGACCAGCCTGAGCTACAAGGTGAGTTCAAGGCCATCTTGAACTGCACAGTGAAACCCCATCTTATAAAGACACACTAAAATAAAATAAAGTAAAACCTTTTACTTGAAAGTAATTTCAGGCTGGGCATGGTGGCCCAGGCCTGTAGTCCTAGCTGCACACAGGAGGCTGAGGCAGGAGGCTTGCAGCGAATCTGAGGCTAGCATGGGCTATGAAGTGAGTTCAGCCTGAGCTGCATAGTAAGACCATGTCTCAAAAAGACCCCCCAAAAAATTGATAATAATTTTTAAAAAATGATTTCAAGCTTAACCCTATAATCAAAATCACAGTGCAGTGAACATCTGCATCCTTTATGCCCGGGCTCCCCGCTCCCACATTCTTGCACACTTGGGTGATGTGTGTGTACACGCATAATCATTTCCACCTTCAGCAGCAGCATGTACGCTCCCTGAAGGAGGCTCCTGCCCCCCTGCAGTGCTGTGGTGGTGGTGGGGTCCTGTACAGCCAAGTAGATTGTTAAATGTTCAGGAATGGTACCAAAAAAACCAAAACGGTTCACTCCATAGAAATTTGCAAAAGCCATGAAGTGGGGCAGTATTTCCTGGACAGAACCCCCCAGCACCCTGTGAAACTCGAGGACGGAGCCCCCTGGACCTGTAGCCCTCCTGGGGCATCTGCTCTCCCTGACAGGAGGAACCCAGAAGCTGGTAGCCGTCAGCTGTCGGGTCCCTATGGAATGTTCCCACAGCCTGCCCCTGTCTCTTAGGACATTGTTTATTTTGAAGACTGCAGACCCTCTTTCACCTCCTTGCTGTTTCATAGAAACATTATTATTTTGCAGAGGGGTTATTTGTTTACATTTTCTTTCTTTTTCTTGCAGAACCAGGGATTGAACTCAGGTCCTTGTGTTTGCCAGACAAGCGCTTATTCTACTGAGACATCTCTCTGGCTCTTGTTTACATTTTCCTATTTATTTTTCTAGCTGGCATTTGTCTGTTTGTTTTTTGTCTTTTTGAGACAGGGTCTCACTATGCAGTTCAGGCTGGCCTTAAGCTCACTTTGTAGCTCAGGCTGGTCTCAAACTCACAAAAATCCTCCTGCCTCAGCCTCCCAAGTGCTGGGAGGCCTGCACCACCATGCCTGGTTCTAGCTGGCATTTGAATCTAGAGCTTTCAAACTGAGCTATAAAAATGAAATAATAAAATTATCTTCGCTTTTTTTTTTAAATACTGGATATTGAACCCACAGTCTTGCTTTTTTTTTTTTTTTTTTGTTAGTGGAACTGGGGACTGAACTCAGCCCCTTGTGCTTGCCAGGCATTCCCTTTTTCTACTAAATCATTTCCCTAGACCAGTAAAATTAAATTTAATTAAAAATGAAATAATAAAATTTAATTTAATTACAAGAGAAAAAAAAAAAAAAAAACAGCTATAACCTCCAGCACCAGCTATTTATTTATTTGTTTAGAAACAAGGTCTTGCTAAGTTGCCCATGCTGTGCACAGACTTGAGGCTCTCCTCCCTCAGTTTTCCAGAGTACTGGGATCACAGGGCTGTGCTACCACACCCACCATTGAAATTGTGTTAACTGACACATCCTTGAACAGCCTGACGGCACAATATGAGAATTCAGCCCGTGTTTGCAGGGCAGGAAGATCAAATCAAGGCAAGCAGCACACATGCTCCCTTAAACACTGAGCGCTTCTCTGTCCTCTCTGGTTATTTCCTGATACCTGTGGGGAACTGCTGAGCATGTGGTTGCTGGTGATTGCTTTCATTCAGCCGAGGCTGGGCCTCTACTGTTGGCCACCGCGAGGCCAGCAGCTTCATTGCTGGTGCTGATTACCTGGTTGAGGTGTCACTGCTTCCTCCAGTGTGTGACTGATGGCTGTGTCTTTCTCCTTGCACCAGTGAGCAGTCAGCAGGGGGTCCCTGTTGGGCCAGGCAAGCTTCCTGCCCATCCATAAAATCTTAGCATCACTGGTAGCTCTTGTCCAGTTCGGTCTTTACCAAAATGCTGTTGCCCCATCTGTTATGCTGTTGTCCTTCAGCTGTCACTGCAGAAGTCCTATCTGTCTGTCACTGGCCTGGAGCCTTGAATTCCCCTTTTCTCCAAAATGGTTTACGTTTATTTGTATACTTAGTGATTCAGACCCAGATTGTGCAGATTTGGCAGTGAGCGTGTCCCAGCTGCCTGCTGCATCCTGGGACACTCTTGTCACTCGCTGCTCTCTCTGAGCAGATGGTGCTGGCCTGCCTGTCACTGGGTGCCCAGGCCTGTCCTGCACTCATCTGGAATCCTGTTTCCCCAAGGAGCCTGGTTCCTTCCACAGGGAAGCATCTCGGGACCAAGTGCAAGGGCTTGACTGAGCTTCACTGCTTCTGCTTCACAGTCACCCTGTGTAGCCTGCCGATTCCGAAGTAGTCACCCTGTGCCTTTCCTATGTGTCACCAACCTTCCAAGATCACTTGATTCTAAGCAAAGTGCCTGTAGTTCAGGTGTGGGCTTTCTGCATGTCTCTCTGTCCACTTCTTCATTCACATGACACAAAAAAGTCAACAGTGAACATGCTGCTTAGTTTTGACACAGCCGTCACCTGGGAGTCCACTCATTCCTGCTCATCCTGCGATGGATGCTGCCTGGGGATAGAGCTGTAGTTGTAGCACTGGAGGAAGTGTCTCCTCTGCCCTCAGGACCTGCAGGACCAGAATGATGAACTGCAGGCCAAGCTGGAGAGCCTGCGGGCACCTGGGAGCCGGAGTTGGCAGCACCCTGCCCGGGAACCTGGAAGCTGCCCAGCAGGTAGGAGCCCACAAGATGAGGTGAAGACGGGCTCATGGAATGGCCCAGGGCCGGGCATTCACCCAGTGGGGGACCAGGATGGTAGATGAAAGGTTTGTTAGGATCAGGTCATGGTGACATTGAGGGATGCATCTCCCTGCAGCAGTCTCCAGGCAGGCCGGTGCCCACCAAGGACATGAAGGTGGTAACCTAGGGAGGCAGCTTTGGGGGCGGGAACTGTCCCGCATGCCCCGAGGAGTCCCCTGCCTGTATGCAGAATCCACACCTCAGTCTCCTGTCAGCTGAGGGAGCAGGACAGTGCTGAGGGCTGTGATGCGGTGTCATTGGCTGCCCTGGAGACCTGGGGTTTGCCATGGTCCCCTTGCAGGACAGGTGGCCAGGCCACCTCAGTTTTCCTGTAGACAGTGCAGGGTGGTCCCTACGGGGATCCAGGCCTGGACCACTCCCCTCCACCACTTGTCATGGCAGCCCTGACTCTGAGATCCCCGTACTCTGCCAGTAACTGAGAGCTGTTGGGGTTGCCGTGTTGCCTAAAACCCCTTACTTAATCAAATGAAAGGAAATTGTGCCCAGTAGGACCAAGCCCAACTCCCCAGGGAGCTCAGGAAGAAGTGGGGATGTCCTGTTGCTGCCCAGGGAGGTCAGTGCTGGTACATGCGACCTGTAGCCATTAGCACAGCCTGGCCATGGGCGGGTGGCAGTAGCTCCCTCGTCCTACCTGGCCTGGTCAGGAGCACAGGGTTGGGTGCAGAGACTTCCCCCAGCTCTGCTGGTCAAGTTCTGGCCTGCCAGTGCCCCCACCAGGGCCAGCTCCACCCACGGAAATCATGTCATCATATGATATTAAAATAACACAGAAAGTAGACTCAACAGCGGGGTTCTGCAGGTGTGTGAGAGTGTGCCTGTGGGCCATGGAGCACACCCACGCGCCTGTTGACTCATTTCCTCTGCATCCTTGGAAAGTACAACTTGCCAGATGCTGCACGCAGACTGGTGCCTCATCGTAGGCAACGAGGACTCTGCCTGCAGGGTGATGGAGTCCTGGCGTCCTCGGTGTGGTGGAAGCAGAGTGGCCTCTTGTTTGCAGGCAGGTTCTCAGAAGACTCCAGTCCAGTGAGTCTAGAAATGGAGATCATGGTGGAGCAGATGCGGGAGCACTGCGAGGAGCTCAGGACCCAGCTGGAGGCCAAGGTCAGGGCTCACTGCCAGCAGCTGCGCACCAGGCCTCTCATTTGGGAAGGTTGTGGGGAGAACACGGGTTGAGCCCAGGGCAGCCTGAGCCGGAGGCCCGCCCTGCTCGCTTGCTGTAGGGAAGCATGATGTCTACTTTCTTTGGAGCCCAAGTGCTTCAGTGAAGACCTCAGCTCTGGCCGGGGCCTCCTCGACCAGCGTGTCTCCTGGCAGCTGTTGGGCTCCCAAGGGGCTAAGAGGTGGCCATCCATGCTTGTTGCCCGTCCACCGTCCACCTCGTCGACAAACTTGCTGTGCTGCTTGTCCTGTGGGTGGGCTGACAGAAGCCCTCCAGCCCTGCCTGCCTGTGCCTGGGTCCCTTGCTGTAATCCCCCACCCCGCCCACATTGGCCCTATGAACCAGAGAAGGTTCTGAGCCTCACAGCTGTCACCTGCTCTGCCCTCCTCTTGCCTCCTGGCCTTCGAGCCCTATCAAGAGCTTATCATGAAGCCACACTGGACCCCCAGAGCTTTGCTGACAGACATGTGGCTGCCTGTCCTGCAGATGCTGGGTTTGGACAGCCTGTGGACACTGTTTCTGCCTTGTCTTGCCAGGTGGTCACTTTCAGGACCTCCAGGTTAGCGCTGCTCTTACTTGTTTTTAGGTAAATTCCTATGAGAGAGAAATTGAGGCCATGAAGAACAATTTTGAGAAGGAGAGGATGGACCTGGAGCAGGCGCGGCAGCGGGAGGTCGCAGTGCTGGAGGCCCAGAGAGCAGACCTGGAGGCGCTGTGCGCCAAGTCGCAGGAGGTTATCTTGGGCCTGCGGGAGCAGCTGTGGGATGCAGCAGGCCGTCCTGAGCCCCCCAGGGCCAAGCTGACCTCCTGCTGCGCACAGGCACTCTGCGACCTGGCCCGGTGGCTGGACCAGCAGGCGCGGCGGCAGCACCAGGGCGAGCTGCGGCAGATCAGGTCTGCATACAGACTTCACGCTGCTGGGGATCCACAGTGGCACCTGCTGCTGGGCTGGGATGCGGGTAAAGGACCAGCTGCCTCCTAGAGTTGTGGCCCTGAGTCAGAAACATGCGTGGAACAGCGCAGGCGGCGGCAGCTTGCTGTGATGCATTTGATCTCAGCCTTGCCAGGAGAGAGGCTAAGCCACCTTCATTTACTGCATTCAGTTTCCTGGATGTGGCGGGTGCAGATGGGGAGACAAGGACAGGTCAGCATGGGTCAGTGAGGTTCCTGAGCAGCCTCGAACATTTGTACTGAGCACAGAAAAGGACTATTTGGAAAACTAGACTATTCATTTTGTTGAACTGTTTTTCATTTTTTGAGACAGGGTCTTGCTATGCAGTTCAGGTTGGCCTTGAACTCACTGGCCTTGAACCCAGCTGGCCTTGAACTTGTGGTGGCAGTGCACCCAGCTCAGCCTCCCAGGAGCTGAGGTTATAGGTGTGCGCTGCTACACCTAGATCCTGTGTTCTTATGTGAAGTACACGGCCCTTGGGGGCTATGGGACTGACCATCAGCCTCATGGACCTAGAGATGTTCTTTTTAGTTCTGTGCTTGTCTTGATCTCTTTTCACTTAAACCCAGAGCAGATGGAAGGGACTCAGACTTTACCTTTGCAGGGCCCTGCAAGTAGTGAAGGGACAGGCCTGCCAGCAAGGCAGGCCCATGCTGGCCTCAAGGCTAGCACCCTGCTCTGGACTGCGGGGCAGGAATTAAATTCAGTGACACTGTGATCCCTGTACATTTAAGCTTATCACTGTGGTATGTAGCTTCCGATCTGCTTCATAGAGAACCCAAGCCCAGGGTCAGACCCTGTGGGACTCTGAGAAGGATCCCAGTGTGGACAGAGGCCTTGTTGGGCTCAGGGACACAAAGTGAGATGCAGCCACGCAGCTTCGACACAGTCATTAGCAGGAGAGTGAAAGGCAGACAGTAGAGAGTGAGGTGTGGGACTCATGTTTTCTCCCTAGGTGGGAGGCTGCGGAGGAGCTGAGCCGGATGCTGTCTCAGCTAGAAGCCCAGCACGACATACACTGCAAGAGTCTGGCACTGCGGCACCAGCGTGAGAAGGACTGGCTGCACCAGGCTCACCTGCGGTGGGAGGAGGAGGTGTTCACACGCTGCCAGGAGCAGCAGCAGAGGCTACAGGCAGCCCTGGGCAAGGAACAGGCCCAGATGTGCAGGTCCTTTGCCCTGGAGAGGAAGAGACTGGCGCGTGCCCACCGTGAGCAGGTGGGGGACCTGGTCCGGGAGGCAGAGGCACTGCGGGCGCTGCTGCAAGGTGGAACCACAGTGATTGTGGGCAGGGAGCAGAATGGGGGCCCCAGCCCCTTGTCCTCGAGCCCAGGCACCCACCAAGGAACAGGGGAGCCAGTGGAAGACCAGCCTGCCCAGCCCTGCTGTGTGGATGCTGTGTCCAGAGGGCCCCCAGAGAGCCCTGATCACAGACCGAACTTCTGGGTCCTGCTGGATGCAAAGGAGGTGACTTGTGTTTCCTCTGAGGGGGGGTCACACATGCGACCTCCTGGGCAGAGCAAAGGGGCCAACCCCGAGGAGCCAGAACCTTCTGCCAGAGCCACGGTGAGCCCAAGGCAGTCTGATACCCAGGAGCTGCCCTTCTGGACCGCAGGGGGAGATGGTGCCCTGCAGATTTTGCTCCAGCACTCTCCAGGGCCCCTGCCACCCCACCCTGAGCTCCCAAGCCCAGCAGGCGAAACTGAGGCAGAAATGGCAGAGAGAGAGAAAAATGACGTGAAAACCAAACTTCTGCAGCTGGAGGATGTCGTCCGGGCTCTCGAGAGAGAAACGGATTCAAGAGAGAATGAGAGGTATGGGCTTCATTTTTTTTTTTTTCTTCAAGTATTAGGGGCTTCATACTTAGCTGTACTCCAGGACCTTTTAAAATTAATTTTTGAGACCCTGTCTCTTAAGTTGCCAGATTTGGGTTCGGACTTGCAACCCCTCTGTCTCAGCCTCCCAGGGTTGTGGTGGTGTGCCCGCAGGCCAGGCTTGGTCTCCCAGTCTCAAATGCAGGTCCAGACCTGCCAAACTCTGTTACCCCAACAACTCCTGCATGCTGCTTTCCCACCAACTTTGTTATGCTGCTGTGCTGGCTACAGAGCTCACTGCAGGCTCTATGAGCCCAGTGCACCTTTCTGTCCTCACCTCTGGTCTGGTAAGGACAGGGACGGCGTGGGGGTCCCATGCTGGGCCTGGGCTGGCTGTAGCCCTCTTCTTGCTGAACCTGCGAGGGGGATGTGGGACAGTGGCCTGATCTATGTGCCTGCCGTGAAGACACGGCCTGGAAGCTCCCAGGCTGGCAGAGGGCAGTACAGAGGAGTTGTGCTTCAAAAGGGCATCCAGGTGCCATGTCCTGGGCTGACCTGGAACATGGGACACTGAGTGCCTGAGCAGGTGGAGATGTTGCTTCAGATGTCAGCCTGTTGACCGGGTGCCCAGGCATGCAGCCAAGCATCTCCTGGCCCATATCCTGGGGGACACAGGTGACATGCTCAGTCACAAGTGTGAGGACACTGCTGCCCTCTGTATCCCTACACGCTGGGGTCAGGGGTCCCTGTATGGCATACTATGCCTTCACTGCCATGGGTACAGACTGTGGAGGTTGTCGCATCACTGGTCCAGCCAGTGCCATCTGTGGTGGCAGCTGAGTGATGAGGACATGCTCATGGCAGTGTGGACTGGGGTCCCGCCCTGTGGGAGAGCTTACTGAACACATGTGAGGCCCTGGGCTCCAGCAGCAGCACCTAGGAACAGAGACACGTGGTTTATAGTAAACCAGAGACGTAACCGAGTGCACCAGCTAGCTGGAGGCGGGAAGCACCGATGCCTGATGGGAGGCTCCTACAGCCCAGGCCAGCCCTGTGCCCCAGCTGTCCAAGCTCTGTGCACGCCCTTCCTGATGTGCCTTTGCCCCTGGGCAGGCAGCCCCTGGGTCTGGAGCCTGTTCTCGCTGCCCTGGCATCCAGATTACCCTACCCATAAAGTTGCAGTCATACTGTGATAAGGAGCACGGTGGACCTGGTGCCACGCACATCCTCTAGGGGCACTGCAGACGTGGTTGGCCTTCTATAAGTGGCCATGGTAAGCACAGGTCCCTGGCAGCTTGGTGGCACCCCCATCCCATGCTGCCTCATGTCCAGTTCCAGCCTCTTCTGGATAAGCAGCGAACCCTGTCCACATCTGACAGCCACAGGGCCCCAGCTATCAAAGCCAAGCCCAGAGAGGGCGGAGCCACTGAAGAGAGCAGCCTGAGTCTGGCTCGACATTGCTCCTTCACACTCTTGTTTTTTTTTCAGAACCAGGGATTGAACTCAGATCCTTGCGCTTGCCAGGGAAGTGCTTATTCCACTGAGCCATCTCCCTGGCCCCCACACTCTTCTTTGTCCTAAATCATTTGGTATTATCTCAGACATTAGATACTTTACTGCTGGCCCTGGACACAGTGATGAACCCAGGTGCTGGAGTGTGTGAGCCACCACCTCATGCAATGTGGAGGCTGCAAGAGCCATGCTTCGGAGCCGGGCGTGGTGGCGCATGCCTGTAATCCCAGCACTGGGGAGGCTGAGGCAGGAGGATTGTTGTGAGTTCGAGACCAGCCTGAGCTACAAAGTGAGCTTAAGGCCAGCCTGAACTGCATAGTGAGACCCTGTCTCAAAAAGACAAAAAAAAAAAAAAAAGAGCCATGCTTCCTGTGGCGGAGCCAGAGTACAGTGTGTCCTCACGGGAGGGGAAGGCAGGGCCCGCCTCCATGAGGAGTGGACAGGGTGCCTGGCACCTCCCAGGGCAGAGCCAGGCTGAACCTCACCGGCTTTTCACAATCTTGCAGGGTGGAGCTTCAGAGGCTATCTGAAGAAAACAGCTCATTGAAAAATGATCTGGAGAGGATTCAGCAGAAGCTTGGAGCCACAGAGCACACGAATGACAAGCAGAGGTAGAGGGCACATCTCCTAGGGCCACTGGACCTGCGGGGCTGAGATACGCAGGGCGTGGCAGATCTGCCCTCAGTCCAGAGGCCTTCGGATATCTGAACAGACCGATAGGCACAGCCTGACCTCCTCCTGTGGTCTTGGAGGTGGAGGCAGAGCCCATGCCCAAGGCCACAGGCAGGCACAACCCTGGTGGCTCCAGACCCAGCCCTACAGAGGGCCCTGGCTGCACCTTGGGGTGGGCGATGCTTTGTGGAGGCTGGGCTGCTGCTGGGCCCCTCAGCATGGTCTGCTTCTTTACTTCCTGATAATATTCCAGTGGTGCTGTTCCCTGGGGTCACTGCCAGGGTAGATGTGTCAGTGAGACAGAGCAGAGGCAGGGCCTGGGCAGAGGGGCTGGGCCACAGTGAGGTTGAGCAGGTGGGGACCTGCACCTTGGAAGGGGAGTGGCTGGGGGTGGCTTTCTGCTCTCACTGCTGCAGCCACCTACGGGGACAGTTTGTGTTTTGTTTGAACTGTTTCAAGATGAGCTCACCACTGAAATGCTGCAGAGATGGCTCTGACGGGGCAGGACTGCAGTGGTGTCTGGTCACCATGGTTGCTAGCAACCGTCAGCAGGCCAGCAGCTCCGTGGTCCAGCAGAAAGGGTCCCGCTTCCCTTGAGCGCACTGAGCCTCTCGAGCAGCAGCCTCAGCAGGTGCGAGGCCACTTGCTCTTCATGCTGCTGCCGGGAACACTGCTGGGACTTGTGTGTTTGTTTTTGAGGCAGGCTATTGCTATGTAGGTCAGGCTAGCTTTGAACTCACTTTGTCAAGAAAAAAAAGCCTGTTGGACAAAGATGTCTGTCCTTACAGTGCTGCCAACATAAAACTTCTCTGCAAATCAGTTTCACAGGCTGACACCCCCTTGATTTGGGGTTCGACTGGCTTCTCAAATAATAATGGGGCCCTAGGGCTGGCAAGATAGCTCAGCGGTCTAAAGCGCCTCTCGGGGACCGCGGTTCGATCCCCAGCACCACATGCCATGCCAGCCCCTCCCCCCAGGGCGGGCTGAGCTGACCCCCTCCCCCCGCAAAAAAAGAATCCGTGATGTGTAGCGAGACACTGTAATAAATAAATAAAATTTTAAAAAAATAATGGGGCCCCACACTAGGATGTGCCATTCTCATTGAGGTTTTTATTATTTTTAAATTTGGCTTTCCTTTTCAGCAAGTACATTTGTCAGATGCTCCTGCTTCTCATGTGAGCAGCGACAGTGACACGGACCTAGGCAGACGGAGTCCCGTGTGTCTGTGTCTACACAGTGACACGGACCTAGGCAGACAGTCCCGTGTGTCTGTGTCTACACAGTGACACGGACCTAGGCAGACAGAGTCCCGTGTGTCCGTGTCTACACAGTGACACGGACCTAGGCAGACAGAGTCCCGTGTGTCCGTGTCTACACAGTGACACGGACCTAGGCAGACAGAGTCCCGTGTGTCCGTGTCTACACAGTGACACGGACCTAGGCAGACAGAGTCCTGTGTGTCTATGTCTACACAGTGACACGGACCTAGGCAGACAGAGTCCCGTGTGTCCGTGTCTACACAGTGACACGGACCTAGGCAGACAGAGTCCCGTGTGTCCGTGTCTACACAGTGACACGGACCTAGGCAGACAGAGTCCCGTGTGTCTATGTCTACACACCCAAGCCTCTGTGACCTGACAGGTGATAGCCAGGAAAAAAGTCGCTGGGCATTCCCCTGTGACACTGTTCATTGTGCTTCTTCAACAGGCTGGAAATTGAGGCTCTGAAGAGAGACAAGGAGAAGGCCTGCTTTGAGATGGATGCGCTCAGCATCCAGGTCAGGTATTGACCCTGGGGTGACCCCGTATTCCCCGGCCCTCTGCCACGCCATAGTTTCCCACTTGCAAAAGAAGTAGTGAACTTTCCCTTAAAGGATTTGAGAGTGAGTTTTGGACCCCCGGGTCCCCTCATAACTGGAAACTTGGCCTGGACATTGTGGAGGGCCCCCTGGGGCAGCTCTCTTGAAGGAGGACCATTGTCTCCATTGTGGCTGAGCCTGGCCCTATTTCTATGTATTCATGTGTGTGGAGCTGGCTAAGACTTTCCTCTCCCACCTTTTTTTTTTTGGTGGTACCAGGTTTTGAACTCAGGGCCTTGTGCTGGCCAGCAAGTGCTTATTCTACTGAGCTATCTCCCCAACATAGGATTTTATTTATTTATTTATTTATTTATTTATTTATTTATTTAGTGGCTCAGGCTGCCTGAAGGGCAGGTCCAGTAAGGCAGGTGGAGCTGGGGATCGAACCACAGTATCCTGTTCCTGCCTGCCTTTGTATGATCAGGTGCTTAAACAACTGAACTAATGGCAGCTCCCCCCTCCGGTTTTCCTTTCAGTTGGCTTTAAGTAATGCATACTGGTCCAGTCCAGGTGCTAATGTAGTTCTTGAAAATGGCAGACATGTTTCCCCCAGACCCACTGTTCCCTTGTGTGAGCCTGGACAGGTCTGGGTGAAGAGCTAATGCCCCATGCTGGGATTGTGGGGCCTGAAAGATTACACATCAGAACTGAAGCACGGACCCCAAAATATTAGACACTATCTCGGCTGTGTTATGCGGCTGCAGATCCTTCTCTCTACATGTTGCAGAGGTGGTTTCAGGCCTCCTACCTAGCCCAGCTCACAGTGCTCACTGACTCCCCACCACTGTCAGTCACTCCTTTTCAAGTTACTCCCTGCAACTAGTTTATTCATACCAGGAGTCCAGGGAAGGTTTTGTTTTATTTCTATTAATGTCCTTAGAGAACAAGGTGACCATGAGTCAGATTCCTAAAACCCAGATTCAGCCCTGGGTCGAGGCTTTTGTTGCAAATAGCCATCACTGTAGCTGCACTAAGGACCCCTCGGCTCCCCACAGCTACAGATATGCCTTAGTGTCTTCATTCTCGGCATGGGTTGTGCTGGAAGTGGTAGGCTAAAATCAACTCACTAGGATTCCGATATGTTTTCCATGGGATTAAAAATATAAACTTGGTGGGGCTGGCCAAATAGCTCAGTGGATTAAAGTGCCTACAAGCAGGTGCAAGGTCCTGGGGGTTTGATCCCTGGGCCTGCTGTGCCAGCCCCACCCCCAGGGCCCGCTGAGATGGTGATAGAGACTGGGCATGGTGGCACGCACCTGTTATCCCAGCTCTTCGGAGGCTATAAACAGGCGGATCACTACAAGTCCGATCTATTAGTGAGATCCTGAACACCCTGTAGACCCTTCCCTAAAATACAAGAAAAACTTGGCCTGCCTGTCCCATGTGCTGGCATTTACATCACTGGCCACTGTTCTGTATGCTTGAAATTATTTCTAAACAGGCTTTAAATACTCAAGTTGAATAGAAGCAGATCAACTAGTTTATTCATACCAGGACTCCAGGGAAGGTTTTATTTCTATTAATGTCCTTAGAGAACAAGGTGACCATGAGTCATTATGGTAAATAAACATTAAATTTCACCCCAAACTGTGATAAACATGAGAGAATGTTCTTACCAGACAGAAATGCCAGGAACTTGTGATGTATGGACCCCTGAGATTCTGGGGAAGGGAAAAACACTCTCTCAGAACTTACCCCGAACAATCCCGAACTGAAGCAACTTCTGGGACCTCTGTGTGTTTATTAAGCCCTGCAAACCAGGACAGTGTTAGCCCCAGGTAGGAGTGTGCTCCTACCTGCGGTGCTCAGTTTTAGAGGCTAAGGCCCTCAGAACTTGCACCCCAAAACTGACCACTTTGGGAAAAGCTAAGTAAGCAGAAGTGTGGTTGGTGGGAAGTCAATCACGACAGAAAGCGAGGAATACTTGAACTTGCTTGGTGTGAAGCTTTGGGCCAACCTCTCCCTGCTGCTTCTGTCACTGCTATGTCCTCATTCGCCCTTGGGCACTTGCTGGCAACCTTCTGTCCTCTAGCTAGCAGTGGCTGTGAGAAAAAGCAAAGTGTCCCATTCAGTGGCCACACACTGCCTGCTAAAAGCTCTTGTATGTCAGGTGACAAAGAGCAGGGGAGACTTTGAAGAAGTCATCGTGCTTCAGGTTTAAGTCAGTTGCTTTTAAACTTTAAATTGCTTACAACGCTTTCGAAGTAACTGCGGGGTAAAAAAGGCTGATGGAAGTGTTCCTCGGCAAAGCTGGCCCTGTTTGGGAACCACTGGAATGATCTGAACGGAGCTGCTGGCTGAAAGCTTTCTCTCAGTCTGTTTTAATCTTTCTTGCTATAGAATCAGAAATATAAGAACGAAGTGTCACAGCTCAGCTGCAGAGTCCTGCAGCTGGAAGAGGTTGCTGCCACCCACCAGGCCCGGAATGAGGAGAACCTTGCAGCCGCTCAGCTGCTAACACAGAGGCTGGAGGAGGCAGGGTGCCGCGAGGAGCAGCAGGTGAGGGCAGGGGGCGTCGTGGGTGCAGACGGGGAAGTGCTTGCAGGCGGGGACTCCACAGTGGGGGATGCGGGGCTCAGAGTATGGCTGCTGCACGCACACCCCAGACATGCCAGGGCAGTGGAGGAATGTGAGATGCAAGGAGATGCCTCCCCCAATAGAGACAAGGCATATGAAGGCTTACATCATTCATGAAGCCCCTCTTCTCAATGGGTCCTAGATTACAGTACTGTAAAGGAAGGTTCTGATTTAGCAGAGCTGATGTGATTATGTTACAGCTCCTTAAGGAAAATGTTAAAATGGTATTTAAACAAGGCCATCCTGGGCAATGCAGTGAGTTTAAGCCTAGCCTGAACTCCTCAGTGAGTCTCAAAAAAACCCATCCTAAAATGGTGTTTAAAGCACTGTAATACAAGCCAGGCTTGGTGGCGCATGCCTGTAATCCCAGCACTCGGGAGGCTGAAGTAGGAGGATTGTTGTGAGTTCGAGACCAGCCTGAGCTGCAAAGTGAGCTTAAGGCCAGCCTGAACTGCACAGTGAGACCCTGTCTCAAAAAAAGACAAAAAAAAAAAAAAATTGTAATATAGCTAATTTGTGGCATAGCATATAATATATACCAGCAATGTGGCACTTGTAACTATTCCATGTTAAAATTTAGAGAATTAATAGCTCAGTAGACTAAAGCACCCTGTGTGCCATGCCGGTCCCCATCCCCAGGGTATGCTGAGACAGCGACTAAGAATGGGTGTGGTGGCATGCACCTGTAATCTGAGCACTTCAGAGGCTGAAAGCAGGAGGATCACTGTGACAAGTCTGATCTGTGTAGTGAGAGAATTAGCAGCATGTGGTGGTGCACACCTGTAATTCCAGAACTTGGGAAGGTGAGGCAGGAGGATCATTGTGAGTTCAAGACCAGCCTAGGCTATAAGGTGAGGTCAAGGCCAGCCTCAATTGCATAGCAAGACCCTATCTCTTTCTTTTTGTGGTACTGGGGATTGAACTCAGGACTCTGCACTTGCCAGACAAGTGCTTATTCTACTGAGCTATCTCCTCAGCCTATAAGACCCTATCTCAAAAATACAAAAAGAAAGAGAGAGAGAGAGAGAGAGAGAGAGAGAGAGAGAGAGAGAGAGAGAGAGTTAATTATTGATTAACCTTTAAAGAAATCGCATGGGAATTTCACTTTACTAAAATAAATTATTATAACAATTTTTTAATTGGTATGGATAGTATTAATAGTATTGATTAATATTTACATTTGGGCAGTAATTACTTAAATTCAAGCAACTAACTAGATTTGGCCCATTAATAGACTTTGTATTAATTTTATTATCAGCAAGCCTGAAAAAAGTAATTAGATCATTTTATGAGCAGTGGTACGAGCGGCCCAGGGGGACAGTCATGCAGGCATGGTGGGAGGGTCGAATCCAAGGCGGAGCCTCCCAGCAGCAAGACACAAACTATAGCCTGCCGTGAAGTTGGAGTAGCAGGACAGAGTGGGACAGACTGAAAGTCAATCACAGGACAGGGGGCCGGGGAGATGGCTCAGTAGAATAAGTGCTTCCCTGGCAAGCACAAGGGCCTGAGTTCAATCCCCAGTTCTGCCCCCACAAAAAAAAAAAAAAAAAACCACCACAGGACAGGAGAGGCTCCAGGGGCCACAGGCTGCACAGGAGCTCATCCCCAACATTGGGGTGGCGGGCCAGCGAGGAAAGGGGCACTGGTGGGTGGGACAGGAGACCACCAATTTGATGGAATAGGGGCTGTAATCCTCTCTGTGGTGCTCTGCTCCATGCTTGGTCGCTATCGGGAGGAGGTTTTGCAGAGTAGACTATGTAGTAGTGACATCCTGAACTGGCTTCGTCCTGTGGATGAGCAGCACTCCGTGGGACAGGTGCTGGCATAAGGGCAGGTAGTGGCTCCTACAGAGAGCACTAGTCTGCCCAGTTCCCAGGGTCGTAAATAACACTCATCTGGACAGTCCAGTCCGGGCATGCTCAGAGACTTGGGAAAGTCTTTGGGGATACAAAAGGCGCCCCTCAGGAACATGGTGCTAAATGCCCCAGTTTTTCTCAGGCACAATGTAGTTGCAGAAGGGCATTAAATGCTGATGCTAGGATAGTGAACACCTGAGTAAGCTCCTCAGGGGACTGCTTGCTAAAATGTGTCAAAAGCCGCAAGAATATCCTCGTTTCCTCACGGGGGGCTATACCTAAGAGCACTGTGGCAAGACCTAACTGGAAGGATTTTCATCACTGCTATTTACAACAGTAACAGACCTGAAGCCACTGGAACCATGAGCGGTAGGTGATGAATTATGGTGAGGACCCAGCTCCCCAGTGACATGTGATAGCCTGGGCTGCAGTCCCAGCAGTGTGGCCCAGTACCCAGTGTGTCCTGAAGTGCCCACGGGAGTGGTAAGAGGATGTCAGGTGGGGTTGGGTGCCATCGGAGACTTCCGTTATACCATGTTTTATTTCTGTAATACTCTGAAGGTTTAAGCAGGCAGTACACTATTTCTGCTACTGTACCTGTGGAATTCATGTTTTGTAATAGTGCGCTCAGATCCAGAAGCTTGAAGCTGAACTTGAGCACATGAGTGAGGAGTGTCAGAGTCTGAGGCTAGCACTCTCGGAGCAGACAGAGAAACGGAAGGAGAGCCAGGACCAGGTGGGTGTGTGTGGCCGCCGGAGGCTCTTGTGACTGCATGGCCAGGTCTGGGCCAGCCCAAATGGGCCGTGGGCCTGCTGAGGGTACTGAGCGGGTCAGGCATGCTCTCCCTTCTCCCTGGGCCATGTGGCTACCCTGTGCCTGCCTCAGGAGGGCCCCTGATGGGCTGTGTCTCCACTGCTGGCAATGTGGTCTCAGGAGACCTGGGATGGAGTCACCAGGCCTTTTAGGGCCTCGAGACAGCTGCTCTGGATGCAGCCCCATGGGGAGACTGAAGGAAGCGGGCCGAGATCTGGCCTCCAGCTGCTCAGGTGTAGGCTGAGCGGCGTGTGGGTGGGCCAGGCTCCTGGCTGTGGCAGGTGCTGTGCTCTGTGCGCTTGGCCCTCCAGGTTTTCTGGGTGGGCACACTGCACCCTGGCCCTGACTGGCATGGGTGACACCACTTCACATGGATGGAAAGTTGCTCGAGGTTACTCCCATTACGTTTTGGCCAATTTCCATCTTGAAGTGAGTGAGCCCTGAGGTGACTCCTGAACTGTGAGTGGGTGTGGAACCTTGTTCTGTGACAGGAGGAGGAGCGGCCGGACACCAGGGAAGGGCGAATGGGCGATGCAGAGTGGCTTCTGCGGGAGAAGCTGGAGAGGGTGAGTAGCAGCAGTTAGCCCTCTGAGTCTGCTCCCTGAGAGCCCCCGGGGCTCCTCTCAGAATCCAGAGCACTCCGTTTCCATGTGGGGCTGCCAGCCTGGGGTCTAAATGTCAACCTGAGAGTGAGCAAATTGACTTTAGATCCACAACTGGAACTAATTCACAGAAGACTGATTTGACCAAGTGCTCCCCCCACTGCACTGTATGCCACATTTCTTTGGGGAAGTATTCCAGAACCATCGAGGAAAGCACATCATTGGCACATTCAGGATTGGTCAGTCACTCAGGAGCTGGCATTAGAGCAAATGCATGGCTCTGTGGGAAGCCCCAGCTGAGTCTCCAGCAGACCTTAATCCTAACCCTTTTTCCTCACAAGGACCTTGTGCATACTATCGTAGCAAGTGGCCTACCACTGAGCTACACTCCCAGCACTCTGGCCCCCTGTGAACATTTTTTGAGACAAGGTCTTGTTAAGTTGCTAAGTTGTCCAGGCTAAGTTCAAATTTGCAGTCCTCCTGCCTCATCCTCCAGGAGCACTGAGATTACAGGTGTGGGACAGATGTGTGGGACAGATGTGGCATGTGCATGGGGCGGTGGGCAGTCTGGCTGGCCAGATGGCACCTCTGTGAGGGATTCACAGGCTCTCTAATCGTGGCTCTCCTCTAGCTGGAGAAGAGCACCAGATCCAGCCTGCTGCTGAAGGAGCTCTACGTGGAAAACGCCCACCTCATGAAGGCCCTTCAGGTTGCCGAGCAGAAGCAGTGGGGCGCTGAGAAGCAAAACCGCATCCTGGAGGAGAAAGTGGGAGCTCTCAGCACGCTGGTGGGCGGGCTCGCACCCGCCGCCCTATCTGTGTAGACTGCTTGCCTTCCCAGAATGCACCCGAGGGAAGATAGTTACACAGGAGGGCAGCGATGCCCACCCTGTGCCCCGGGCCAGGAAGTGTGCCAGGGCCCTCTGGTCAGTGGTCCTGGATTATTCTCCCAGTCACTCCTAGTGTTGCCCTTCCCTTCTGGCCAGCTCTGGGGCTCAACACAGACCACCTAAGGGAAGTGGTGAAGCGCTTAGTGTGGGGATTTTGTCTGGAAAAGCTCTTCCCATTGCATTGGGCTTGGAGCCTGGAGCTCCAGAGCTCGGGATAGCGTGTCCTGGAGCGCTGGAGTGACTCCACAGGCTGCCATCCTGCCCTCGGGAGGGACCAGCACCCTGCCCTTGAGGGACTGCTGGGGTGTCTGGGCGGGGCTGGCCTAACAAGGTCTGCAGACTCAGGGACAATAGTGCGTCATAAATACAATCATTTCCTCAATGAAATGTTATCACACTGGAAAATGTACACACGTAAAATAAAAACTGTAGTTCCCTGTCTGACACACACACATTATGGCCATTTGGTTTAGCAGGATGTACAACTTTAATGTGAAATCACTATATTTTGCCATAAATTCCTTTCTGTTAAAACTGACTTAATTTTTTTTAATTATAAAATATTAGCTGGGCATGATGGCGCACACCTGTAATTTTAGTATTCAGAAGACCAGGGCAGGGGGAATCACTGTGTGTTTGAGGCCAGCCTGGGCTACAAAGGGAGATCTTTGAAAGCAAAATTATGGAATATTTCAAGGATATAGAAAAAGGATTGTTTTGTTTCACAGTATTGGGGATTGAACCCTGGGAACCCTAAGCTACATCTCCAGCCCTTTCATCTTTTTATTTTGAGACAGTTTTGCTGGCTTTGAACTTGGGATCCTCCTGCATCAGCCACCCAAGTAGCTGGGATGACAGCTGAGTACCACCACTTCCAGTAGGAAAACAGTTCTCATACTGGATGGATTTCAAATAACCTTTTGCCGTAGCCTCATACAGACACGTGAGGAACTGTCCTGAAGTTCTTGTGCACTTTGTCTCCTCCTGGACAGCCCAGCCTGAAGCCAGAGTGCCTCTTCCTATCTGCTGGTGCTGACTGCCTATACTGGCAGGAAAACTTTACAGCACTAAAGAAAGATCTCAAAGCCTAGAAGTGATCGGTTCTGGGACAGAGACTCAACTATACACAGCTGCTGGGCATGGTAGTGCACACCTCCGAAGTGTTAGCGTAATCCCAGCACTCAGGAGGCTGAGGTAGTTCGAGACCAGCCTGGGTTACAAAGTGAGTTCCAGGCCAGCTTGAACTGCATAGCAAGACCCTGTCTCAAAAAGACACACACAAAAAACAACAACAAAAACCCCAACTGTACAGCTAAGAGTTCTGAATTCACCAATAAATGTAGTACATGCTCACTAAAAAGCCAAACAGGCATTCCTTCCCCCATCAGCCCTGCACCCTAGACGTGAACACAAGAATTCGAATGTCCATTGGTACAACTAGATACACAAGCAAACCAACCAAGAAAAGTGAAAGAGAGGGGCATCCGCTGGGGATGGGTTCTACCACTATTTAGGTGCTGTCTCCACAGTTTGTTACACAGCTGTGACGGGCTTCCTCTGTTGAGACAAATAGGGTTCGTGTCTTCATGGGCTGGGGTGACCAAAAGGGCAGCATTAGCAAGCGGCTGCCATGCGCAGATGCCCCCCACAAGTGCACTTGGAAATGTACTGGGGGCCTTGCTCATAAAGGTTTCAAAAAACGTAAAAAAAAGTCACGCAAGGTATGTTCTATGCAGGGCTGAGGATGTAGCTCAGCAGCACAAGCACTTGCCTGGCAAGCACAAGGCCCTGAGTGCTGGTTCCTGGGACAGAAAACAAAAACAAAACAAACAAAAAACTATGCCTTCAATGGAATTATATTAGAAAACAAAAGCAAAACAGCATCTGGGACATTCTGAGGAACATACTAACTCCATGGAACCAAGAAGAAATCTGAGGAAAAATTAGAATAAGATAGGGCCGGCCAAATAGCTCAGTGGATTAAAATACCCACTTAGGCAGGCACAGTGGTCGGGGTTCAATTCCCCCGGCCTGCTGTGCCAGCCCTGCCCCCGGGGCACGCTGAGATGGTGATTGAGATGGTGTGGTGGGCACATGCCTGTAATCCCAGCTCTTGGGAGGCGGAATACAGGCGGATCACTACTTGTCTGATCTACGTAGTGAGACCCTGTAGACCCTTAATAGACATACAAAAAAGAAAAAAAGAAAAAGATTTTGAACTGAATGGAAATGAAAACAACGTACTGCAATTTGTGGGGTGGAGCCAAAGCATTACTTAGAGGAAAATTCATAGCATCCGCCTTAGTTACTTTCCAGTAACTAAATTGTATCACATACTGGAAAACACAGCTTAGAGAGCAGAGGTGTTTTTTGGCAGTGGCTGGCTACAGTGCAGGAACAGCAGGGCCAGGGAGGCTGGTCACATCACAACAGCCAGGAAGCAGAGGGCAGAGCCACGGGGGTCGGTGCCCCCCGGGCCACGCCCTCAGCGACCCATTCCTTGTAACCAGACCCAACCTCACTTTCGGCTCTCAGGTCTTCTCGGGGTGGATCTACCAATGCCTACGGTGTCCCATGATCCAATCAGCTTCCACAACCTGAAAATTTGGGGTGCCACTCTAGATTGAAACCATAACATTACCAAATATTTCTATTGAAGAAGAAGAAGAAGAAGGAGGAGGAGGAGGAGGAGGAGGAGGAGAAGAAGAAGAAGAAGGAGAGGAGAAGAAGAAGAAGAAGAAGAAGAAGAAGAAGAAGAAGAAGAAGAAGAAGAAGAAGAAGAAGGAGAAGAAGAAGAAGAAGAAGAAGAAAGGCTTTAGGAAGGGAGGAGAATGGAATGGGGGGAAAGCAGAAGCAAGATATACCACACACAGGTGCCAGTCCCCTAGAATGAATGTTATCACTATATATAAAATGTACCAATAAAATAAAAAGGAAAAGAAAAGGGAAGAATAGTTGGACCTGGTGGTGCATTCCTTTCATCTCAGCTACTCAGGAAGCTGAGACAGGAGTTTCCCAAATTCAAGGCCAACCTGGGTACTTAGTGAGACTCTCTCAAAACAATAGTTTTTTTTTTTTTTTTGTCTTTTTGAGACAGGGTCTCACTATGCAGTTCAGGCTGGCATTAAGCTCACTTTGTAGCTCAGGCTGGTCTCGAACTCACAACAATCCTCCTGCCTCAGCCTCCCGAGTGCTGGGATTACAGACATGCGCCACCACACCCGGCTAATAGTTTTAAGAAGTGCAGAGATGTGGTTCAGTGATAGTGCCTGCCCAGCACGTGTGAGCCCCAGTACTGAAAGGGGCCTTAAGTAAGTGACTCAGCTGCTCCTTTAACTGCAAGGAAGAGCAAATTAAACCCAAAGGAAAAAGAAAAGGAAATAAACAGCAGAAGCAGCCTGCAGGCTGGGCCCAGCCCCATTGTCTGCCCTGGTGCTTGGTGCGGCCCCACTCACTCGCTCTGTCAGCAGGGCCTTCTGCGGGGCTGTGGTAAAAGAGGCCTTGAGGCCTGCTGAGTCCAGGCTCTGGAGAAGAGAAAACAAAACAGAAATGGGATAGGGAAACCAATAAACCGAAGGCTGGCTCTCTCTGAGATTAATAAAATTGATAAGTCTACTCAGGTGGGCCAGGATAAAACAGAAAAACACTTACCAGAAACAGAAATAGGCACTATTACAGAGTTTACAGATACTAAGTATAATTCATTAATATGAACAACTTTATGCCAATAACAATTTAGATAAAGTGGAGAAGACATTATACCAGTGCTTGTTGAAGAAATGGATTATCTGAATAGCCCTCCATCTATTAAAGTAATTTAATTGTGGTTGTACAACTCATAAAGAGGCTCCAAGCTGGGCTTGGTGGCACGCACCTTTAATCCCAGCACCCAGGAGGCTGAGGCAGGAGGATTGTTGTGAGTTCGAGACCGGCCTGAGCTACAAAGTGAGCTTAAGGCCAGCCTGAACTGCATAGTGAGGCCCTGTCTCAAAAAAACAAAAAAAAAAAAAAAAAAGAGGCTCCAGGCCCAGATGGTATAAATGTGATTCTGTTAAACAGTGAAGGAAGAAATAATACCAAACATAAAACTCCTCAAAAACAATGAGAGAAGAAAGTGTATCACAAGTCATTCTGGGGCCGGGGATGTAGCTCAGTGGCGCAGCACCTGCCTAGCAAGCGCGAGGTCCAGAGTTTGATTCTCGGTTCCAAAAAAGAAAATAGTAAAAATAAGACCAAAAAAAGCTCCTTTGGGGAAGTCATTCTGGTGAGATGGCTCAGTGAAGCACCTGCTTAGGTAAGCACACAGGGACCACAGTTCGATCCCCAGCACCACATACCGCACCAGCCCACCCGGACACGGACACACACACACACACACACACACACACACGCACAAGTCATTCTATAGGACAATGGTACTCCCCAGGTGCTCACAGAAATTATATGACCATTGCAGATCAATAAACTATGATAAGAAGATGGATGCAAAAATTTTAATATTTTCAAGATCCAACCAAAAAGAACACATCACGACTAAGTGGGACTTCTGGCAGGAATACAGAGGTGGCTTAACCTCAGAAAATCAACTCATCAGCCACTATAGTTTACCACATTTGCAAACTAAAGAACAAAAACATCATGTCAATAGATGCATGAATGGGTATGACCAAGTCCAACATCTATTCCTAACACTGGAAACAGTGTAAGAAACTAGACACAAGGCAACCTTTCACCCGATAAAAGCATCTTCAAGGCCTCAGGAGTGGATATGCTGGTGGTGAAACGCTGAACATCTTCTTCCTGAGATCAGATTTTTACTCAGCCAAGAAAAGGAAGAGGCATCCAGATAAAGAAGGGAGGAGTAAGACCCCACAGAAATCGTGACTGTCAGGGCTGGGGATATGGCTCAGCGGCATAAGTGCCTACCTGGCAAGCACTGGGTCTCAGGTTTGATCCCTAGTACTACAAAAAAAAAAAAAAAAAAAAAAAGAAAATAAATCATGACTAGATGTAGAAAGCTTACACAACTCACAGAGAAGCCAGAAGAATTGATGAGATCCTCTGTTTAATACGAAAAACAAAGGATTCAGCAGAGCCAAAACAAATCTGAAAAAGACATGGAGAATTAACATACCTGTGTCAAAATTATCCACTGCCTATGACATGTCTTGGTTACTTTTCTCTCACTGTTGTGTCGAACACCTGACACCCAAAACTAAGGAAGGAAAGGTTTACTTAACTCACAGTTAGTAGGGGCTTCAGTCTGTACTCGGCTGGCTCCGAGGCACAGTGGCACGTGGCTGAGGGCAGCAGTTCATGGTGGCGGACGGCAGCAAAAGGCAGGAGCAGCGGCCACAGCAGCAGAGAACAGAGAGCAAGCCCATCTCCCTTCCTCACACTGCACCCAGGCTCTCTGCCCCAGGGCGGGTGTAGCACTCACACCCATAATCCCAGCATTGGATCATGAATTAATCACAACCTCTAGTAGTCCATCCCATGATTGCATGAGGCTTTGGGGGGACAATTAGACACAAACCATACATGACACATACAAATAGCACAGTATTAGTATCAGGGAAGAAAAATAGTTAGTGAACAGAACCAAGAGTCCAAAATTACCTGGGGTGTGGCATTACACACCTGTAAGCCCAGCACCTGGAAGGCTGAGGCAGGAGGATCACCATGAAGCCAATCTGGGCTACATAAGTGAGTTTAAGGCCAGCCTGCTCCACATAGTGTGACTGTCTAAAAAAACTCCAAAAATAAAATAGTCCACAAATAGACCATATATACACAGGCAACTAATTTTGTTTTAATAGTAGGAATGGAGCTCCAGGCCTCCTGCACGCTAGACAAGTTCCCTACCATTGAGCTATGTACCCAGCCCTTTTAAAAATTAATTTTGAAACACAGTCTCCGTGTTATCCAAATTCAAACAACTAATTTTTAACAAAAGCCAGGTATGGTGAGGCATACCTGTAATACCAGCTCTGGAAGGCTGAGGCAGGAGGATCACAAATTTGAGCCCAGTCTGGGCAATTCAGCAAGACTGTTTCTCTGGTGAAAAAAAAAAAGTCTGAGATGTAACATGGCAGTAGAGTGCCCTTGGATTTGTTCCCTAGTACTGCATGGTAAAACCTATGGGGAGTAGCTGAAGCTAGAGATCGAGCGGAGTGCCAGGGCCACATGAACAAGCTGTTTCAGCCCTCGCAGAACACGGAGGGCTTGAGGCAATCCAAGCAGACAGGCGCTAGGTAGATAGGTGTCACGTGACACTAACACACTGAGTGTATAAACAAGCGCAGGCCTTGAATAGTCCAGTCCCTCTTCTCTCATCTGGAAAGAGGGCTCCACCTGACCTCAGCTTTCTGTCTTCTAACTCTTGTCTCTATTTCTTCATCCTCCACCGTCCTTCACCCTGAGAATTTTTGAGGGCTTCATTGGATGCGGCAAAAAACAATAAAGATGGAAGGGCTGAGAACAGCCTTGTCAACAAGTGGTGCTGTAGCAGCTGTACAGTTACACACCCAAGGAGGGGAGTGAACTTAGAACCATGCCTGGCACCACATACAAAATTACCTCAAATGGATCTGGCTTAGGTATAAAATCTATCATTTATGGAGGAAAAAGGAAACAAAGTGACCTGAGATAAAAAAGACTTCACAGATGTAATGATACCAAGGGACTAGAGTAGCAGGTACAGTGGTGCAGCCTGTAATCCTAGCACGCTAGGAAAGTAAGGCAGGAGAATTCCACATTCCAGCCCAGCCTGGGCAACTTAGTTAGAGACATCATGTCTCAGAAATTTTTTTAAAAGGGATTTTTTAAAAAAAGGCTAGAGGAGAGCTGGGGATATAACTCAGCAACACAAGCACCTGCCTGACAAGCACAAGGTCCTGGGTTTGATTCCTGGTACCAAGGGGTGGGGGCTGGAGATGTAGCTCAGTGGGAAAACAGTTCATTTCACATTATGAAGTGGGGGAGATGAAAGGGGGGAAAGAGTTTAGAAAGGATAAGAGAACAAGCAAAGAGGATCTCACTAACGTTAAAAATGTCTGTTCTTTAAAAGAAATTGCACCTTTCGGCCGGAACCGCCATCTTCCAGTAATTTGCCAAAATGACTAACACAAAGGGCAAGAGGAGGGGAACCCGGTATATGTTTTCCAGGCCTTTTAGAAAACATGGGGTTGTTCCTTTGGCCACTTACATGCGAATCTACAAAAAGGGTGATATTGTAGACATCAAGGGAATGGGTACTGTGCAAAAAGGAATGCCT